>BSBK01002255.1:0-147500 GCA_027943335.1 Chamaecyparis obtusa
TGCTCAACCTTATGTCAAAAAAAAATGTATTCGTCTACCTTGTGTGAAAATGTATAGGTCATTCCATTTGGTGATTTGTGTGATTATGTCACATGCCTCATAATCTCGTATAATGAATTGGATATCTTTTGTTAATTATTTTCATTTCTCTACTTAGTTGCATTCGATTACTATCCTTTTTGTGCCATTGAATTATTAGGCCAACTTATTTAATATCATTGCATTGTTCCTTGTTCCTTGTTAATACTTAAATTGAATGTATTAAAACTTACTTAATTTTTAAATTGGATTGGATATAGCATTTTCATCACATTGTTTTCTAAGATATGGTATTTAATTATTAGTTTGTTTAAGGCCCTTTTCATTGTCAATTTTGTAAACCCTTCGAAACACATACATAATACTCTCTTTAGTTTTTTATACCCTTATTGACTATTTTAAACCCTTATGGTTTGTATTATGTCTATATTATCCTTGTTGTTTGATTCATTTGTAGTTATCAACACTGAAATTGGAACCCTAAATTCCTAACATTGGGAATGAAAGTGGAAACCCCTTAACACTAATTGAAACCCCATAATAGATAAATTGAAAAGAAAGTGGAAACATATAAATTGAGGGTTATATAATTGTAACATTAGATAAAGCATGTGTGTGTGTTGTGTGTGTGTGTGTGTAAGGGTAACAATCTAACTATATACGAGTTTCGCTAAAATTGAAACCCTGTAATAGAAATTGAAAAGAAAGTGGAAACCATAAACAATCATATTGAAACTGGAAACATTCATAATTGAAACCATCAAATATATAACTTATTAAACACTTTATCTCTGATTTTGAAACCATAAAATAGATGACTTATTGAACCCTTAATCCCTAACATTGAAATGAAATTGAAAACCCCTTAACACTAAAATTAAAACCCTAAAATTGATAAATTGAAATGAATTCTAATACCTTAATAGTCATATTGACATTGAAAATATTTAAAACCTAAAATTGGAACTTGTAAAACCCTAACATATGTACATCTATATATACATATATTTGTGTGTGTGTGTGTGTGTGTGTCTGTCTGTCTGTCTGCGTATGTATTTATGTATGTATATATGTGCATGTATATGCATGCACACATGTATGTATGTAATGTATGTGTGTGTGTGTGTGTGTGTGTATCTATGTATGTGCATATAAATCTGTAGGGGCGGGAGGTCATAACATGCACACCCTAACTTCTAAGGTCAACCAATATCAGTTATTATAAGACCCTATTTTACAATGCAACCTATGACATGTAATGTGATGATTGGGCCAAGTGTGTGAACAATTTGAACAAACCCCAAAACATTGATATATATGACATACAATCAACCTTACATTGATATATGACATTCTTAGAAACAAATAAGTGATTAATTGTGTTTGTCCTATAAGTGCAATTCACCTTACAATTCTAAGTTATAGTGTCTTTTACATTCAATTGAAGTGTTTTTAAAATTCAAATGTAACAAATACATACTTTTCCTAGATGTTATATATGTCATGCAAATAATGTAGTACCTCACCCCTAGTCTGATTTTATAAATGTTGTAATTAATCTAGGATGATAGATTATATGTTAGGAATTTATTGATGCTTGTGGTTTTCTACTGACCCCATACTTGCATGTTTACGGTTGATGTGTTTGTTTTATTTTTTCTGTTTGATGTGCTTGATGTGGTTGAGGGACAAAGTCGTAGTTACTTGCTTGCGAGATCCACACGATCGATCGATCCCCGCCATTGTCTGTTATATTTCTATATATATGTACATGCTTGTCCTCTTATGCAGGTTCGCAGGTACCCAGGCATCGACTTCCCTGAATTGTCAGGATGAGCGTGCCCCTATCGCTAATCTCAATGGTAAAAGAGGGGAGATAATATTTAGTTCCAAATCCTAACCTAAGCCAATTATTGTCCTAAAGTAGGGACAAGATTCTGTGTTTTCACCCTTCTAAACTCGTCCAATTGGCAAGAGTGTACACCTAAGTTCTAAGTTTGAATGTGGGTCCTTGGGTCTTTTTTATTCTTTGATTTGTGGCAATTTTGTGTGATTTCTATTTTTAGATCATGCTATTTTTAGCTGTGCCATAGTATTTAAATGGGTAATTAAATAAATGTATTTATTTGGTTTAATTATTATTGATTTTTGTATAGTTGATGCATTAATTAATTGAGAATTAATTATATGTTATATTTGAGTGTGGTTGAAATATTTAATTAAATATCTTCACTTATGTTTTATATATATTCATGTAATTAACCTTTGTTTAATTAGAATGTATTTATTAAATTGAAAGTTATTTGGCATGTGTTATTTATGTTACCTAAATGTTCTAATTATTATTTAATTGAATGCAATTATTGTTGCACATTCCTAATTGCATGCAATTGAATTAGTAATTCAAGTTGAAGTTTGGTTATGTGTTTTCAACTCAAGTTAAAGTGAAGAGGAGACTTTAGCTCAACTAAGACTGGACTGTGAACTAAAGTTCATCTTCATGCAAAGCCCTCTCTTGGAGTTGAGTTCGAATTCTTGCATGGGGAAGGTAATTCATTTTATGTATTCGTGGGTTTACCCATTGTTGGGGGACATAGGTTTTGGAGGAAGAATTTTGGAGACAGTTTTGTGACAGATTTGGAAGAGATTTTTGAAAGGCTTGAATTTTGTATTCTTCGTTATGGTCATCTTCGAATCTATTTATTTTCGATTTGAGGGTAGGTTTTGAAGTTTACTCTTGTTTTTCCTTTTTAGATCTTTGTAGAAAAGAAAGGTGTGTCTTCATTGTGCCTGTTGGATTTTGAATGTTGAAAAAGTTTTGTATTTTGCAAAGTAATTGTATAGTATCATCTATTTGTGTTGTGATTTGATGATCCTGAGGGATCTGTAGGAAAAAGTTTTGAAAAGCCCAATTAGACTAAGGTTTTGATCATGATGTGAGTCTAGCAGAGATAATTATCATGATAATGGTATTTCTTTTGTATTGGTGGCTGTTATTCATGTTTTATATATATATATATATATATATATATATATATATATATATATATATATATATATATATATATATATATATATATATATATATATATGTCAGCTTTGGTTTTATTATTGTTTCTTCTTTAAGTAAAATTATTTATAATTATCAAATATGGTAGATTTGATAAATTATAAATTGGGATATTGTTAAAATTAATATTTGTAAAAGTTTATTTTTTGAAATGTGTTTAAAGCAAATTTGAAAAGTTTATATTATTAATGAAAATGTTTTTTTGGGGTTTATTGAATACCCCTTACCCATGCGGGCCCTGGCTTTCACTACCGTGCAGCAGTACCTGTGGTACTGTCGTCGGCCTCTGTGCCATGAGCTGCAGAGGGACACTGCGGCTGGGGACAGGGTACCCGCGGGTACCCCCCCTTTATTTGCCTTTGTTATTTTATTTTATTTTTAATTTAAAAAAAAGATTTATGGTAAGTTTTTACATTATGTTATAAATTTAATTTATTAAATTAGTTTTTTATTTATATTAAATTAGGATGTTAATTTTTATAATAAGATTTGTTATTTTATTGTATATATTATTTTTAATATATTTAATATTAGATTATAATGTTTGGTTTTTAGTTATTGGATTATTATTATAGGCTTTTAGTTTGTTCAATGGTTATTTTTAATTAAATTATTGATGTATTATCATAATTTAATTATGAGTTTAATTTGATCAATTCTACTATTGGACTATTTACTTCTTGAATGTTTTTGAAAATAGAGTACATTCGTAATACTTTTAATTCAGTTATATTTGATATAAGTGTTAGCTTGAAATAGGATCTTTTGCCAAAATGGATATATATATATATATATATATATATATATATATATATATATATATATATATATATATATATATATATATATATATATATATATATATATATATATATATATATATTCCTGTGTGTATTTTAGTAAAGCAATCCTTAATCGTTTTGCAATTGGTTTGTACAGTGTTATCTCAATTTGACTTGGATTGATTTTTAGGGGTTGTAGTCATCTTTTGGGATTAAAATCCAGAGGCAGGTTTTGGATATTCTTTCTATCATGTTTGGTTGTCATGCATGTTATGTTGTGTCGGTAACTTGTTTTATGATGTATTTGGTTTTGCATGAGTTATTCTAACCCTAGGTGGGTTTGATCCTAGTGGTTTATGGTTTTGCATGTTGAATCTACTTGTAGAGATTCATGAATTGTGATAACTCAGAGTTCTTAATGTTTATGTGAAACCCTAGGGTAGGTTATCTAAGTGTATATCAAGAAGTGGCTTGGGAATCGGTGTCGAGGCCCAAAAGTGGCTGCTAGGAGATCCGATTACAAGTTGTTTTAATAAGTGATAACTAAATAAACACTGGGAATCTAAAATGAACCTAATAAGATATTTTGTGCCTCACCCATGCCTGAGTTCCCGATTGAGTTTGACTAGGATGGGAGTTGAGATGATGCTTGCCGCCTTCATGGACTAGATATGGCATAGGTAGTACCTTGTCTACATGAGAGGTTACTAGCACCACATAGAGTCACTAGGGCGTCGGGGTCCGAAGGGACTACCAAGATAACCTTAGAGTTGACTTATGTGATGACACTTCTTGTTTGCATCTTAAGTTTCCTACGTTTTCTATTTGCCTCTGGTAATGTTTTGTTAGACCTTGTTGTACTTTTGGAATCCTTGTGTTAGAAGCTTTCAGGACCTTCTTCCTTGGTTGTTGTTTGTTATCTGAGTGGGATCTAATGTTATCTCCTTAGCACAGTGGGAGTGGACCATTTAGGTTCACGAGGTTGGGTGGTAGTGGTTCTTTTACCATTTGAGATTCTGACGCTCATGCACCGAGGCTGGATGATCCATGTTGCAGATGTTCTTTCACGATCTTCTTCTTCTTGTGATCTTGAATCATTGTATCATTTATTCAGAGCTATCATGTTGTATCTCTTTTTAGTTATTGTATTCATACCCTACGACATGTGTAGTGGATGCTTTCTATCATGGTTACCTTATGGTACCAATTGTATATATGTAATCATGCTTATGATGTATTTATCTTTCAGTTGTAACTTGGGATTTATATCTTTATCTTATATTAATTAATTAACTCTTTAGTAATCTACGTCAAGGAACCCTTGAGAGTTGTAACCTATGTTGGTTGTTTATTTTATGCTTTTCTTCCGCATTGAAAACTTTGATGTTATTGAATGTTAACTTTTAAAAAAAAAATTCTGCAAACTTAGTCGCATGTTTAGGTTAAGTTCTTCTGGTTTCCCTGGCGGGGCATTACAAATAACCATTCATGCATATATGTCATTCTTTGAAACCAATAACTAGTTAGTGTGCTTGTCCTAGGTGTGTAGATCACCTTTCTAATCTAAATTAAAGTGTCTTTTACATTTATTTGTCATTATTACATACAAACAAAGTTAAAAAGACCAAGAAATTGAGACAAGAATATAGTTCAAAGGAGTAAATATATTCATGACTTAATTACTTTCAATATTTCACTCTGAATAATTTTGGACCTTCTTGCACTCAACCATGTCTAATCTAAAGTGAAGTGTTTTTCACATTCAATTTCCATTATCACATAAAAACATACCTCAAAAAAATGGTAAGGGGGGATGAAATAATACATGTGCGAGGTCCTAAATGTGGACAAACATACGTATAGATGCACACAACACTGCCAATATCAAATAGAGCAAGGACGCTCTGCTATTTGAAACCTTTGTATTGTTGAATTTTGTTGCACTCAAACATTCACATTGAATGGGTTGTGTAACACAATTCACAAGTATAAATATCTTCATATGGTAGAGTGTTCTTATTCTATTTGATACCCACTCTCAATACTTGTAGACACCTCGACCAAACACATTTTGGATCTAAAACAATCAAACACTCTAGAATGGGTAGGATAGAAGGAATGTTACATGGCTCAATCCACAAGGATTAAAGCATATTGAATGTATTTGTAATGTGAATAGGTGTCCCCTTAGCTGAATGTAAGGAGAGTTGATGCATAGTAAATGCCATTTCATATTTCTCTATAAATACAATCCTTTTGGTGCGAGTAGATATTGAGTTGATAAGAATAGGAATTTCACTTAACCTTGGCCACAAGGTATCAATTATGAGTTGCAATATTTTGATTTCCTTTATAGTGTTAAAATTTGTTGCTCTTCCCCATTGTAGGTGAGTGGGACACCTTTGAAACCAAGTTTAATATTGAAAATTTCCCCAACTACAATGTTACAGTGTAAGGTGGCCACATAAAGTAATGACAATCAAGGCAGTGGATTGGGTGGCCATGTAGTGGAATGCCATAGGACCACCCCAGCCTATATACATGATAAACAACTTACATTCTGGGTGGGTCTTGTGCATGTCTCAGTCAAGGGACAAAAATACCATGATGGACACACCTTGGACTGATCAAACCCAAACACGTGGCAAATAATTTCTAAATGGGCTTAAATTTTAATTTATGGTTGCCAATTCGGTTGGCTAGGGTGGCGATAAAAAATGGGGTCTATGGTCCACATTGCGATCCACACAAACTCCTAGAGTTAGGGTGTGCATGTTTTGGCTCCTCTCTCATGTATATATCAATTGAAAACCCAACCCTTCAAAATTATGAAAACTAGTCTTCTTGCATCAAAATTTACTTAATCTCGTTGTTTACATCTTGGCTAAATCATCTTATTACATGTTGCAAACTACATTGACATATAGGTTTTACAAAAAGGACATACTTAGAAACAAAATATATGTCAAATCCATATATTCCTAACACATTTTCCCACTTATTTTATGCCACTATACATTAGAAACCAAAACCATCCCAAAGATAGGTACACCAAGTAGGAAAAGTAGTTATTGGTGAGGTGGGAAATGCCCTTGAGGCTGCAATGAAATCCATATTTTTGTCCCCTTTTATTCCTTGTAAGCTACTCACTCTAACTTGTATTGGACTACAATATCCAGTTATGCCAACATATGTTGGGACCCCCCCAATATAGTTATGAGCAGTAGAAAACATAAGAGATTGTGAAGTTTGTGCACAATTATAATCCATGGAAAATTTTGGGATGTTTATGTTGATCATATCCTACATTGTGCCATGCCCTTCAGGTAGGGGAGTTGATGGATTGTTTAACATCTTCTTTCTTTGTAAATCCATATGCTTCTTATCAAGCCTCCTTTCCTTTGCCTCGTGTTCCTTCAATACCTTCTCTCTCTTTTGTCCCTCCTCCTTTTCTTTTTTCTCTTCTTATTTCAACCTTTCCTTTTCCCTACACAAAATCTCCTTTTCTTTTCTCTCCTTTTCCTTCTTTTCCTTTTCCAATTTGTACACAGCCTTATTTTCTATGTTCTACTCTTTCTTTCTCTCTTTTATGTCCTCTAGTTTTTTCTTCCTTAGCTCCTACTCCATCAACAATTCCATGTAATCATCAAATGTTAACAAGTAGGATTTTTGACTCAAGAAGTGTTAGGATTAGGTAATACTAAGAGGGGGGGTGAATTAGTATTACAGAACTTTGTTTTTTATTTTAACTTCAAACAATTATAAACAATCCAAAGTAATGCATAAATGAAAAGAACATATAAGCATAACACATTACTCATGACACCATGTTTTTTTCTTGAGGAAACCCTAGCCAAGGGAAAACCCCGATGGGGATGGTACCCAAAAATATGCACTAAAATATAATATCCCCGTTAGGAGATCTAGCCCTATTAGGAGCTGATTGTTACATAGTACATTTCCTTGTTAGAGTAATACAAAACCCTATTACCAAAGAGTCGGCAATATACCCTATTCACCTATCTTAGCACATTACCATATCCACTATACTCTCCTTGATCTTTGTAACTGTTCATTTACCCTGTTATGTTGTTTTACTGTCTTCGTATACCTTCTGAACACTATATCTCACAGATATGGTAACCAAAACTCATGCACTCTTAACTAAAGCATGTATACATCCCAAAATACCTTTAATTAACTTTTCAAGCTCTAATACCTTGTATTTCTTCATCGCTGACCAAAACTATAGCATTGTACCATGTTATCCTGATTCTGTGCTTAGTCATTTTCATGACTGTGACTCCAGTGGCAATCTTCTCAACATGCGATTACTCCAAACATAAGTGTTTCCATAAATGACAATCCTCAAGTGATCCCTAGTGCTCAAAAACATCACTTGCCAATAATCTCTCCCTTTGACATTGATGGAAACACTTATAAAAATGACTAAGTGTCACAGTACAACTCTCCTTTTTTTTTCTTTTACTCTTTTCTACTTTTTTGTTTCTTTTCTACATCTTTTCTTTACTATTTTCTTCTCTTCATTTTACTCTCTTATATTTGTTTCTCTTCCTCTCCCTTTGACATCAATGGCAAAGGTAAATTCAAAATTTGTAAAACTTAAGCACAAAAGATTTAGTGCTTACTCACCAGATTTAAGACATCTTGGAAAGAGTTTTACAAGGTCTTAACTTCCTCAACCCATGAATTTAGTAGAAGCTCACTGACATGGATTAATCCATTCAATGGATATGAAGCTATCTCTGCTGCCTTAAACTTAGTGAGTGTAGACATAGTCATTGAGCCTTCAACCTTTACCATCTCCAAAAGGTGTGCCTCAAGCATTGTGATCTTAGGGGTCAGTAGGCTTCTCAATAATCCAAATCTATCTACGACTCTTCCTTTCTTAGTTTCTAGTACCCCTATCTTATCCAATAGCCTGGATGTCTCTTTTCTCATTTATCCCAATGACTATGTCAAGGGTAGCCCATAAGACTATCAAGGGTAGCCCTATCCTTGGCTACGATCTTGTATAGATGAAATAGGGATGGGGTCCTAAAACAATGGTTTGCACATAGAAGAGACCCCAAAACCAATATTTTACACATACATGAAATTATATTGATATGGAAAGTAAATGTAGAAGACTGATGTTAAAATGAAGAAATAAAGGTACTTACCTCTAAAAAAGAATCAGCTGAAAACCTTATCAGACGGTCTCAGAAACTGTTGATTGCCACATTCTTTAATTGAAACTACGAGATCTACAAAACCTAGAAATGTTTTTCTTTTTTGAGGGAGGTCAACTTTGACCTGAATAGCGGGGCACAATCTTACCCCCCACTAAAGGTCATCCTTGACCCAAAATAGCTCCAATGAAAATTCTATTCGTGGATCTTGAAAGTTTGGTGAAAAGGGTATCCAGATCTGCACTTTAATTCATTCTCTCGCACCTGTACCTACAAGAAAAATGGTTTTGTTTATTGGGGGGAGGGGTTTGCCTTAGTCAAATCCCAATTTAGGAATTAACCTTGAAATTTAATTGAAATTTTTGCAATAAACAAAGTAAATGGAACAATTCACCTTGCTTATGTTGAATCCTTGTGGAGGATTCAAATCCTTGAATCCACAAGTATGGATGCTTCAAAATAATGTAGAATTGAATGTAGGATGTCTCAAATCAATTATCTTTAGATCTTCAAAACCAATCTTGAATGGATCTTGGAATAGGAAGATGCTTGAATGCTTTGATCTTCTTGCTTGAGAGTGCTTGAGCATGAAAACTTGATGGAGAAAATGAGAGAGGAAGGCTCCCTTTTATAGTGATCTAGGGCACAAACTTCTAGAGAGGTCACATAGAAAACAATAATTAAGGGCCCATGGCACAAAACTCTAGAGAGATGCACATAGAGAGGAAATTAAATTAAAGTCTTGACACAAAACTCTAGAAGGGGACCACCCTTAATATAAAAATAAAAATAATCATTTAAGAGCCTTGTCACAAAATTTGAGGTAAGGCCAACCCCAAAGTTAATTTGAGCATTAGGCACAAAACTTGAGAAAGGCTAATCTCCAATAATAAACTAGGAATCCTATACAAATATCAAGAAAGGTCCACCTCAAATATTAATTTGAGAATTTGACACTTAACTCGAGAAATAGTGGCCCCAAAGAGGGAAAAGATAAGATTTTGACAAAACCCCGAAACCAGAACCTAACCTTGAGGATCTTAGATCCTAGGGTCAAGGTCGAGGTCAACCTTGACCTAAGTTAGGGTCAAAGTTGACCTTGACCCTGAGGTCAAGAATCTCAGGTTTACAATTTAGGATGCCAGAATTATGTCAGGAAGAAGTGGAAAATAGGGCAGAATAGGGGAAAAAGCTAGATCCAAGTCAAGTACACATTCAAGGTGTTCAACATGACCGCAAACCACTTACTCAGAGGGCTAAATGCTCTTAACATGGAGGTGCTTCCATTTTAAGACAATACAGATCTCTTCAATGTTCTTTATGTGACTGTAGGGACTTATGCAATAGCTGTATATTTTCCTACCTTGAGCTACACAACTCTTGGCCTTAAGAGTAGTAGCCTTTAGAATATCTAAGTCCCATGAAATGGACTTATAGACTTATCTTAGCTTCTATTCCAAGAAGTTCTTCTCAACCTTTTCTTCTGTGGTTTTTAGCAATGAATCAAAATGATTATTAAAGCTATCCAATACTGTACCAAGGTTCTCAGCTTCATCCTTTTCTTTGAAGATAATCAGTGAGGGGAGTATCTTGTTCACTATTTCTATAGCCCTGACCATTACCTTAGTTCTTCTATCACCTTTCTAAACTAATCTCTCCTTAGCTTTTACAAAAGCCATGAATGATCATCTCATCATCTCATCCTCATCCATGTTGTCCACATCATAACTTACTGGTTTGGCCATACTTTCCAACAATAAGGAGGTGTCTAAACTTACCTCGGCAACATTTTCTAATTTGATCTCTTCTACCTTCTTTAGCTGAATTTCTTCCTCCTGTACTTTTTATTCTTATTTCTCTTCTAATTTATCTTCCTCTATCTGCTCCTGGTCTCCAACCTTCATTGCACTATCCACATTATCCAAAAATGGATCATTAACATCTTGTGAAGTGTCAAGGGTCACAGGCACACCAGTGACAAAGAAATCTAGTTGCATGCTAACTTGAACACTTTCATCCACTGCCTTTGAACTTTCTCCTAAACCCATAGATATAGGCTTAGAAGCCTTGGGAGGTGAGGCCTTCTTTGGCATATCATACATTATAACTTGGTCTTATGCCTTTTGGGTGTCCTCTATCACCTCATCATATTTCCTAACCATGATTTTGACTAGTCTGGACTTTGTCCTTAGTAGGGGTTTTAGTGCATTTATTATTCTTTCTCTTTCTTGTATAGACACAACTGGTAACATATCTTCAATTTTATTGTTCCTTACATTCTCATCCTCCAAATGAGCTAACTATTTCCTAATTTCTAGTTTGTTGTATAGGTCTTTAGGAATGCTTCCTTCAATCTCCAACAAGTTCTTAAAAGCAAGCAAATGCTCAATGAAAGTATCTTCAATGTCTGCTTGGTCTTCAAAGTTGTATCTCTCATAGTATCTATTTACTATTAATATATTTCCATCTTTGATTACTCTTTTATGTAGTGATTTAAGGTCTAGTTTCCACAAGGTTTGTGGATTCTCAAATGCCTCATCTTCCTTCTTTTTCCTCTTCACTTTTGTCTCTTTTTCCTTAGGATTGTTCTGCTTACCTGTCCTTGTGGATCTTCTGGGAATAACTGCAAGCACAACATCTTTTGCTTCTTCCTCTTGAGTGGCTAACAAATCAACAATATCAACAGTAGGAGCTACTATCTTTTCTATCTCCAAAGGAATAGGTGCATCGGTGGCAATGCTAGAAGATGCCCCCATCTTATTTCTTATATCTATTAACTCTCTTTTTGTGATTCCCACCTTCGCAGTGATATCTTCAACAATCTTTCTTACTTTCCTTTTCCTTGTTACCTTCTCTTGCTCTTCTCTAACTTTCTCATACTTCTCCCTATATGTTCCCCATCTTTCTTAGGTAGGGTCCATTTCTGTTGCCAGTACATGCTCCACTTGCATAGTTAGCACTTTAGCACTTACCTCATATCCCATAGGATAACACCACTTTGTTCTTGGCTCAACTACCTCAAAGTAGACACAATCAATTTCAACCATGTAACATATAGTGTCTTCATATTTTTTCACTAAATTCTCTGGTATTTTGTACCTCTCTTTCATCTGCCTCTGTAGTATCTTGATCATGTCAAACAATTCACCATCTACCTAGTCCTTCTTTTGTCTTCTATAGTACTCTAAGATATGAAGTCTAGTGGGTTCATTATATTTCCATGCTCTAGGATGCATGCCAGGAAACTTGTGAATGATATGAATGTACATATGAATTAGCAATTATCCAAACCTAAATGCCTTAGATTTGTCCTTCTTTATAGCTTTCACATTATCAATAAATTGTTGAGCTAGGATTTCACAGAGATTATACTTCTTATTTTCCTTCACCATTCTATATGCCATCATGATGACCCCAACAGATACAGAATTAGGTCTGCTACTGTAAAACAACTTTTAACCTAGCAACATTGCTACCAATATGACATCCTGTAGATAAATATCATTAACTATCATTGCCCTCTTATCCCACTTTGAATGTGTTAGGGTTTTAGCTAGATTTCTTAGGTTCTTTTCTGGGATAGGTAGGGCTCCTTCATTGTCAAGGCATGTGATCTCATGTATCAATTGTGCACATATTTTCACAAGTTGTTCACCAATCCACAAAAACTAGTCATGAACTCTGCTAAGAATGATCTTAAACCATTTGACTTATGTGAACTCTGTGAATAGGGTTAACTTAAGGATTGACTGGTCTTTTAGGTGCTTAAATTCCTCTACCATGGATCCATCAGCTTCTAACATGCTATCCAATTCACTGTAGATTTTAACCTCACCAATGATTTCATATTTGCAGTGTATGTATGCCCTAATGTCTTCTACATGCAACATGCCTATGAGGGTTTGTGAAAATGCTCCCTCCGGATCATCCTCACAAGATTTGAAAGGATGCCTCTTGAAATTATACCTAGTTCTATCTACAACATCATAAATTACTGGTGCATCCATGACTTCTCTAAGAGATTAGGTCTAAATACCTTAAACATGTCTGAAGTCAATGTTTCACTTCACGTGATCACATAATCATTGTGCAAAATGACTAATAATCTCCTTAACTCTGTTCTCCTTAAGTGTTGATCAACAAATAGTTTAGATTTGAGGTCTTTTAAGTCCTTTTATCCATTGCAAGTTGAGTATGTGTATTAAACATAGGTAGCTTGATGAAGAGTGCTCCCCTTAATACCACAAACACATAACATAAACAAAGAAACAAGAACAATATGCAAGAACAAAAAATTGGCTTCTTATTATCTCCACAAATGTGAAATTACAAACTTTCAAAATTATAATATGCAAAGCCACATGGGCATTCCCTTACAATATTATGTAGGACAAAGCCTTGAATCAATACCTAGATCTACTACCCATAACTGTCCCAAAAACTGCCTAAGACAATACTACGGGCCTTCTTTATATAGGCAATTTCCACCACCCGAGAAGGTTCCAGAATTTTAGCCCTAAGGGCCGACCAAACTTAGAATTATTTTATTTTTCATTTTATTACATCATAGTCGGCTCAAAAATAACTTTTGAAACCCAAACAAAAATTTTGAAGGAAAATCATTTTCCGCCATTTTAGGTGACCCAACTTCCGAAGACCATAAGTCATCGCCCGTTGACCCAATTGACTATTATAACCCCATTTCAGAAAGGGCGCGAGGAGGTCTACAACACTTGAATAAGCAAGCTTCATTCAACTAAAAATTTGACCTCATACGGGGCCTCTAAAGCCTTCAAAATTGAGTTCAAAGTTTCTATACCCTGCTACCAATATCGAAAATCTTCAATATCTTCAAAACTAGACTTGATCTAGCAATGAAACTTTACTGGCAGGCTGATATGACTAAGATGAACCTCCATATGTGAAATCAGAACATTCTGATATCATATGAACACTTACTAACAATAGCAAGTTTCCATAAATAATAGCTCTACACAAGATAGCCCTTATTGAAAAGAAACCAAAAATATTTTTGGGTGATACAAGATTGCTCTTACACCCAGGATGCTCTTGCATCATAGCTCAACTTCGCATGACATCCAATCGATACAAAACTCATGAACACAGAAGATGAATCTCCAAGTGTTGCGCTCTCATCCACAGACTCCTCAGTGTCTGTACACATCATACCTAATCTCGCATGAGCTTATTCCACATATACAAGGGTTGGATATTTTCTATTTATTGTATCCAATGCTCCCCATAAGGCCATGTGGCCCTTTAGGTCGATGCCTCAAAGAACTCATCATGCGAAGACACAATATCATCTATTGTCTCTCCTTGAACCACTAGTTTGTTTAAAACTTCCACATTCCATATCTGATCATCCTCTTTGTTTTCTGATTTCTTGAAGTGACTCCCAAATTCATCCATGTACTCATTAAGAATCTTATCACTATCACCAACATTTTTCCTTATAACCACGGGAGGTGGTCCTCTTGGTTCACTAGATCTTCTTGGTCCTCTTCTGTTGTCTTCTCCATTATATCTGCAAAACTTCACAATGTGACCTAGATTGTTACATTTGTAACAAGTAGGTGGTCTCCTTCTATATTGATTAGTCTACAACTTACAATACTTTTTTGTATGTCCAAAGTTATTACATTTTTGACATGTAATCTTGACTTTTGATTTTTCTCTGACATAGTCTTGCTTGTACCTGGACTAATTAGGTTTTCTACAATCTTCTTTCTTGTGTCAATATTCATAGCAATTAATATAGTAACTGGTAAAGGGCTTAGAGTTACCTTTACTTCTGTAATCTCTTTTTATGTGTCCAACTTTGTTACATCTGAAACATCTACCTCTGAAAGGTCTATACTATTCTCTAGGTTCTTCATGAGTAGGTTTATCTCTAGGAGTAGGTCTCTCTTCAGTCTTTACTTCATTTTCTTCTTCTTGAGTTTTTGAACTTTCTACTTCATTGAATCCAACTCTAGTAATATCTCCTTTAGGCTTTTGTCTTGCTCTTTGTTCATCAATATTGTCACCACTCATGTGCAACTTCTCAATGTGTAATTTTTCTTGAGTGAGTTCACCTTTGATGATCTGATTATATTTTTCCAATTCCTGATATTTATCTTTGTATTAGTCAAGTTCAGTCTTCATTTGACTTATCTGCATATTAGCTTCTTTTAGTGACTCTTCAACTTTATTTCTTTCATCTTTTTCATGCCGAATTTCTTTAATCATCAAAAGATTGATCTGTTCTTTTTCTTGCTCTAGCTTCTTCACTTTGTCTGATGTATCACAATCTGAATCTTCTTTGATTTTCTCCATAAGGTCTTGTCTTTGACTTTTTTCAATTTCAAGTTGTTCTCTTAGTTTCTTAATGAAACCATCTGCTCTTCTTAATTTTAATTTTAATTTTAATTGTCCATTCTCACCCTTCATTTTATCTAGATCTTCAAGTGTAGCTTCAAAGTTCTCTTGCAAATTTCTCGAATCCATTCTGATCTCCCTTAAGCTGTTAGGATTTCTCTCCAAGGGCCAATAGCTCTGATACCAATTGTTAGGATTAGGTAACTTCAAACAATTATAAACAATCCAAAGTAATGCAGAAATAAAAAGAACATATAAGCATAACACATTACTCATGACACCATGATTTGTTCTCAAGGAAACCCTAACTAAGGGAAAACCCCGATGGGGATGGTACCCATAAATATGCACTAAAATATAATATCCTTGTTAGGAGATCAAGCCCTATTAGGAGCTGATTGTTACATAGTATATTTCATTGTTAGAGGAATACAAAAACCTATTAGGGGTATACAAAACACTCGGTTAAAGGTGGTGAGCACACTTTCTCTTACAATCAAAACTGTCTCTAAAGAGTTCTTCAAAATGTGAACAATACAAGCACTTATCTTGCTTAGATGGTTCCAGTCGTAGCTCAACCTCTTAATAATCTTGCATTTGATCTCTTCTCTTGCATTCACAATCTTTCTTCATCATCATAACATAACCATATATCACTTTCACAAAAGCATTCTATACTTATACAAATTTAGCCTTCAAGTTGGCTTCAAAAATACCATCTAAAACATAATAATAACTTATGCAAATGTTAATTATAGAGTCGGTGATATTATATACCAAAGAGTCAGCAATATACTCTATTCACCTATCTTAGCATGTTACCATATCCACTATACTCTCCTTGATCTCCGCAACTATTCATATACCCTGTTATGTTGTTTTACTATCTTCACATACCTTCCGAACACTGTATCTCACAGATTTGGTAACCAAAACTCATGCACTCTTAATTAAAGCATGTATACATCCCAAAATACCTTTACTTAACTTCACAAGCTCTAATACCTTGTATTTCTTCATTGCTGACCAAAACTGTAGCACTATACCCTATTATCCTGATTCTAGACTTAGTCATTTTCATGACTGTGACTCTAGTGGTAATCTTCTCAACATGTGATCACTCCAAACATATGTGTTTCCATAAATGACAACCCTAAAGTGATCCCTAGTGCCCCAAAACATCACTTTCCAATAATAACATCCCTTTTATTAGCACCCATGACTTGTTTTTGGTTGGTAATGTAAATGGGTAGCTTTAAGAATATGGTTAACAATGTTTCCTATTGAGAACCTAGTGTCTTTATTACTTTTGATAGTAGGATTTCATCTTCCTCATTCCCACCTTCACATGTTTCTTATGTCAAATATTTATCTATATCACTATCTGATAGCCCATATTCAACATAGTAATACATAATTTATGGTGTGATAGTGGTGGGTAGTGAAGGGAAAGTGAAAGATCCATCGTCTTATTGCCCTTACAAGTCTGCACCTAGATTCATAGCCCCTTCTAGCAACTACGAGGGTGGTATTCACTTAGATGGCATGCCAAGGCTTTTTGTTTCATTTTTTTTGGCTGATAACACTCCACTTGTGAATTGGAATTAAAATGATGGATTTGAACTATGTTTTCTGATACATCTTAATTAAACATATCAACTCTAGAGAGGCTTAACATGTTCTCCACTGGAAAAGCATCTTCACCACCATTAATTTCAAATGTATTGTTGGGTTGCATGTCATCCACAAGCATATTAGGATTGAAGGGCCATATCCTAGTTCTTTTGAATCCTTCTACAATGTTAGACAAAGTTAATAACCTTATCAAAGATTCACTGCCAATTTATGCTAGTTCTGTCCTCTTGATTTCAACATTTAAGAATGTTACCAACCATAATAATTTTTCTAATTTAAAGTACGATTTGAATGGAGATAATACACTCACATCTAGGGGTTGTATTTTGTGAGAGGTGTGAGCTGACAATGTGAGTAGTTCAATGCCTAGCATCCATGCCTCTTGGATGGTTGTGATGGAAACATGGTTGTTGATGCAGAGGGATTGGGTTCTAGTCTTCTCTCCAAGATTCTAGATCTTTCTAACCATCCAATGGTTATTCCTTGTGTTACCTTCCTCACTTTGGATCTCCAAGATCCTCTCTACAAACTTCTCCCCCAAGATATATTTGATATCTAGAAGATACACTACCTCCAAGACCAATTAGGCCTTCAACTCCCTAGGCTTCTCCACTAGAATTCCCCTCTAGAACCTCAAAACCTTGCTTATGATCTTCCCACACATTACTTCTACTCTCCACTAAGTTCTAGTCTCTTATAACATCATGTGGAACCCTTCCATACACTTTTGGATAGTCTACCAAGTCAATAAGTAACAAACTCTATAGGAGGCCTAATTGGCTCAATTCCTATTAGGCCTATTTTCCCTGATTTTGGATTCAAACTTATAAAATCCCCAAATAAAATTATATAAGACCTTGAAAATATTCAAGGTATCCACAAGCCCTTTCCAAATCCAAATTTTAAGATTCTAGATGCACCCACAACCCCATTTACCAGCAGGCCCTAGTTTTAAGCCTATTAATTAGGCCTCTAGACCTGTCTACACAAAAGACCTTCAAATTGGTCTCCAAACCTCTAATCACTTCCTAAAACCTATTTAATCTTAAAGGGGACTCTTTTGGATTCCCTCCCATGCCACTAAGTGATTTCCTTTAGATTATGGGTGCTTGACCTAACACCATCTCTACCCTGTCCTGACTCACCTGTCTTCAACAGTCAGCCATAGGGCTTTCCATCTGGCCTAGAAATATTGATTCCATGACAAAAATGAAATAAAAATATATATGTACAGACTCTAACCTATCATCCCCTATGGTTTCATCCATTTCTATCAGTGGATGCTTAGGTTAGAGCCATTTCAAGCATGGAGGCTCTGTAAATGGCTTTTACAGACCAGTAGCTTGAAATGCCTATCAAACTTGATTCCTCTACCCTAGTAACAAAAAAATCAATGCAAAATGGAGATTAGACACTACACTAAATTATCATGGGTCTTGTTCACCCTTGCCAGTCCGTACAGACCGTATAATGCAAGTGGAAACTCTGCAAACAGTGTGAACTAGAACATAACTTCCGTACAGAAAGATATGAATCATAGAATTCAATTCAAAACTTCATTAGCCTTTGAAATCCATCATTCTCATACTCATATACTGATCATGGGTGGTTACAACCACCTTAACCTCCATTTGAGCAACTTTTCAAAAAGTTGCAAAAGTTGCTTGAGCAACTTTGCAAAGTTGCTTAGCAACTTTTTGCCAAGGTGTTCCATTTGGCCTTTAGGCCAACTCAATTATGAGTTATGAATCCCAAGTCCAAAATAATGACATTTAAGGTTCTAAGACCTTATTTATACCATTCCTAACCAAACCTATCTATTTGAGACTTTTCAGGCCATTTTAGACCAAATGGATCACTAACTCTCTTTGAGCTCATTTGGCTCTTACAATATCACACATGGTTCCAATCAAATGGACCTTATTCTAAAAAATCACACAAACTCCTAATACAAACCTAAACACTCACTAACTCATCATGGTGGTGGGAGGTGCCCTGCACCATACTCCCCTGGGACAAAGAACTCAAGTCCCTTGAGTTAGGAGGTCTGCAATGGTGATTCCATGTTGCAAGATGTCTAGCTCTATCATCCATATAGCTTCAACATCAAGTAATCCCTTCCATTTAACCAAGTACTCCTTATATGTGCCTTTCCTTGTATTCTTAATCACCTTAGTATCCAAGATACTCTCCAACTGCAAAGGAATGGGGCTTGGCAAATCCTTAACCCAATCATCATCTCCCAAAGCTAAAAGGTCAGTTGGACCTGTATCTAATGTTGGTCCCTTATATGAATACAAATCACAAACATTGAAGATGGGTGAAATGCCCAAATCAGGGGGAAACTCCACTTCATAAGCATTTGTTCCATACTTGTGCAAAATCTTCAAGGGTCATATCTTCTTCATAAGCAACTTGGTAGGTTGACCCTTGGGTAATCTCTCCTTCCTGAGATAGGCAAGGACTAGATCCCCTACCTTGAATTGAAAATCTTTCCTAGACTGATCTTCCTTAGCTTTGTACTTCTCTCCCTATTTTTGCAAGGTTCTTTTGACCTACTCATGCAACTCCTTCATTTGTTCTACAAATGTGTCACCTTGAGCACTCCTCTTGTCCTGTAAATTGAGATCCCTCAACTCTAGGATTCCCTTAGGATGAGTCCCATAGACTATCTCAAAGGGGTGTTTACCTGTACTCCTATTAATGGAGTCATTATAGGAAAATTATATTTGCCCAATGATGTGATCCCATGACTGTCCATGTTGTTTAGTCAAGCATCTTAATAAATTTCCTAGTGACCTATTCACTACTTCTGTTTGGTCATCTAATTGTGGATGGTAGGCTGAAGAAAATGATAAATTTGTACCTAACACCTTCCATAGGTTCCTCCAAAAGTGGCCCACAAACTTGTCATCTCTATCACTTACTATGTTTAATGGCAAGCCATGGATCCTAACAATGTCCCTAAAAAACAATCCTGCAATTTGTGAATCATCATTGGTTTTCTTGCATGGTATGAAGTGTGCCATCTTGCTAAAATGGTCCACGACCACAAATACAATGTCATGTCCTCTAGATGTCTTTGGAAACCCCAAAATAAAGTCCATACTCAAGCACTCCCAAGGTCTTTGAGGTATGGATAAGGGTTGGTATAGTCCACTATTGCTGCTCTATCCTTTAGCCCTCTGACAAATTTGACATTGTTCCACAAACTTCCTAACATCTAATTTCACTTTAGGCCAATAGTAGTGCCTATTCACCTGTTCTAGTGTCTTATCCACTCCAAAGTGGCCTCCCAAACTGCCTTGGTGCTTCTCCTTCACTATGTTCTCCCTCATTGAGCATTGAGGTATACACATGAGGTGTCCCTTGAATAACAGTCCCTCCTGCAATATATACTCACTGAATTCTACCTTGAATCCATGCCTAAACCTTTCACATGCCTCATAGGCATCCTTGAAGTCTCTATCCTCCTTATAGAGGCCTTTCAAATCTTCCATACTCACACTTTGCAACTAAATTTCCTAGATAGTTAACACTCTTCTACTAAGAGCATCAACAACCTTATTACTAACTCCCTTCTTGTGTTTGATCACAAAAGTGTAGGCTTGTAAGGATTCAACCCATTTAAGATATCTTTGGTTCAACTTGTCTTGCCCATTCAAGAAGCTAAGGGCATGATTGTTTGTATAGACCATAAACTCCCTTGGTAGGAGATAATGTCTCCACTTTTTGAGTGCTTGCACCATTTCATACAACTCTAAATCATAGGTGGAGTACTTTTGTTTGGCTTCAATCAAGTTCTCAGAGAAGAATGCCATAGGGTGTCCCTCTTGGCTTAGTACTGCTCTAATGGCTAGTTTGCTAGCATCACATTCAACCATAAATAACTAATTGAAATTAGGGAGCCTTAAGGTAGGTAGTTCTGCAATCCTCTTCTTCAACATTTCAAACCCCTTATCAGCTACCTCAGCCCATTTGAATTGACATTTGATTCCACCTTTGATGGTGTCGAGGATAGGTGCACACACATGACTGAAATTTCTCACAAAATTCCTATAGTATGATGCTAAATCATGAAAAATCCTAACATCCCCTATGGACTTAGGTGTAGGCCAATCCAAGATTGCCTTAACTTTATCAGGATCCATCTTCATGCAGCCATTAGTAACCACAAAACCAAGGTAAACTAGTTCAGTTTTCAAGAACTCACACTTATCTTGATTGATCATCAACTTCTCTTTATGTAGCCTCCTCAATACCTTCTCCAAATGATCCATGTGTTCCTCTTTGGACCTGCTAAAAATCAAAATGTCATCAAGACAAACTATTATAAACTTACCTATGAAGTCTGCCAATACTTCATTCATGAGCCTCGTGAATGTGCTAGGGGCATTGGTTAGGCCAAATGGCATCACACACCATTCATACAACCCTTCATTTGTTTTGAATGTTGTCTTCCATTCATCACTAGGCCTAACCTTGATTTGATGGTAGCCTAATTTCAAATCCACCTTGGAGATCTAGCATGAACCCCCTAAGTTATCCAACAAGTCTTCAATTCTTGGCATTGGAAATCTGTACCTAATGGTGATCTTGTTGATGACCCTTGAATCAGTGCACATCCTCCATGTACCTCCCTTCTTTGGTGCAAGGATAGTAGGTACAACACAAGGACTCAAAATCTTCCTTATCAACCCCTTATCTAACAAATCTTGAATTTGCTTGGCTATCTCTGCATTTTGGCTTGGTGTCATCTTGTATGCTGCTTTGTTTGGCAAGTTTTCTCCAAGAATGAGGTCTATTTGATGGATTATTTCCCTCATGGGTGGTAATGCACTTGGAAACCCATTGTCCACTATATCATGATACTTTTCCAACAATGTTTGTACCTCTAAGGGTATGCTAACCTTCTCCTTAGCCTCCTCTTTTGGCTTCACCACCACTACACAATAGACCTCTTTCTCCTTCTTCATAACCTTAAGGAACTTTTTCCCACTCAAAAGCATTTCACTAGCCCCTACATGTTTCCCCTTATTAGGTTCTTGCAATGGATCCATTTGAAAGTTTTTCCCTAACTTGGTGATCACATTACTATTCATCTCACCATCATGCATGGCTTTCACATCATATTGCCATAGGCATCCTAGAAGAAGGTGACATGCATCCATGGGAATTATGTCGCATAGGACCTTGTCCTTATAGTCTCCAATCTCAAACTCAACCATAGTTTGTTCATCAAAAACCATTTGTTGTCCTTTATTGAGCCATGATACCTTGTAGGGAGTGGTATGAGGTATCCTCCTAAGCTTTAGCTTATCAACCATCTCCGTGGATACTATGTTCTCAGTGGATCCGAAATCCACTATCACCTTGCATATCTTACCATGTGACCTGCAAGTAGTTTTGAAAAGGCTCTTTCTTTGAGGTGGTTCCATGGTGTTAGGAACCTTCAACAATGTTCTTCTCAACATGAGATTCTCTCCATCCAACACTAGTAGATAGGTGTCCTCTTCTTGTGCCAACTGATTCCTCCTCTCTCCCATGGATGATGAACCTTTTGTAGGACATCTACCCATGGTATGCCCCACTTGATTACAATTATAGCATCTACCGGTGAAGACTGAATTGGTCCCCTCTTGTGACTGAAACCTACCTCTTGGTGGCCATCTTCCTCTATATCCTCCTCTTTGGAATGAACCCCTTTACTTATTGCTTCCATTACTATCATTAGATGGTGTCTCTTCCATCCTACTTGGGCTTTGTCCTCTACCAAAATTATTCCTTCCCCTAAATCCTCTATTACTATTGTTACCCCTACCTCTTAATTGGAAGTCACTATCATTCTTCCTCCCAGCTTTCTCCTCTGCCCTTAAGGCCAACTAAAATCATTTGTGCATGTTATCAGGAGCCAACATGTTGATTTCATCTTAGATCCCTTACCTCAATCCATTGAGGTACCTTGCTACCTTTTCTACCTCTTCTTCCTGCCTTCTTGCTCTTAGACTTAGTTTATTGAACTCCTCAGTGTAAGTTCTGATTGATAACTCCCTTTGTCTCAAATTTTGCAGCCTTTGATACATTTTTATCTCATAATTAGTGGGCAAGAATTGTGCCCTCAACCTGATTTTCATCCTTTCCCATGAAACTATCTTCTTCTTCCCATTAGCTATCCTATCATCCTGCATCATGTTCCACCACACCAATGTAGATCCCTTGAGCCTAGCTTTGGCATAGTTGACTCTCTTCTCCTATGCCACTTCCTTGTAATAAAATTGATTATCTATGGCCTCTAGCCAATCCAACAACTCTTCTCCATTCAAACTATCACTATAGTAAGGTATGTGTTCCATGATATCCTTGTTAATGGATTTGAATGCATCCAAGAACACCTTTTCCTTATCATCAACTATTTCTTTACCTTGGCTAGAAGTCTCCCCTATTTGACTTTCATTTTCATCTTCACTCTCATCACCCCATTTAGTGATTCTCTTTCCTTTTGTTTCTGTCAAGTTGGCCTTTACCAACAACTCTTGGACCAAGTCCACTATGTCACCTCTACTCATTGCCTTTGGAGGCATGTTGTCAACCTCTTGACTCTCCTCCCCTTCAGACATACACAACCTTCAAGAAATTTCAGCTCTGATACCATTCTGATGCAGAGGGATTGGGTTCTAGTCTTCTCTCCAAGCTTCTAGCTCCTTCTAACCATCCAATGGTTAGCCCTCATGTTACCTTCCTCACTTTGGATCTCCAAGATCCTCTCTAACAACTTCTCCTTCAAGGTATAGTTGATATCCAGAAGATACACTACCTCCAAGACCAATTAGGCCTTCAACTCCCTAGGCTTCTCTAGTAGAATTCCCCTCTAGAACCTCAAACCCTTGCTTAGGATCTTCCCACACATTACTTCTACTCTCCACTAAGTTCTAGTCTCTTCTAACATCATGTGTAACCCTTCCATACACTTTTGGATGGTCTACCAAGTCAATAAGTAACAAACTCTATAGGAGGCCTAATTGGCTCAATTCCTATTAGGTCTATTTTCCCTAATTTTGGCTTCAAAATTCCAAAATCCCCAAATAACCTCATAGAAGAACTTGAAAATATTCAAGGTATCCACAAGCCCTTTCCAAATCCAAAGTTTAAGATTCTGGATGCACCCACAACCTTATTTACTAGCAAGCCCTAGTTTTAAGCCTATTAATTAGGCCTCTGGACCTATCTACACAAAAGCCCTTCAAATTGGTCTCCAAACCTCTAATCACTTCCTCAAACCTCTTGAATCTTAAAGGGGACTCTTTTGGCTTCCCTCCAATGCCACTAAGTTCTTTCCTTCAGATTATGGGTGCTTGAACTAACACCATCTCTACCCTGTCCTGGCTCACCTATCTTCAACAGTCAGCCATAGGGCTTTCCATCTGGCCTATAAATATTGATGTCATAACACAAATGAAAGAAAAAACTATATGTATAGACTCTAACCTACCATCCCCTATGGTTTCAACCATTTCTACTAATGGATTCTTAGGTTAAATCCATTTCAAGCATGGAGGCTCTGTAAATGGCTTTTACTGACTAGTAGCTTGAAATGCCTGTCAAACTTGATTCCTCTACCATAGTAACAAAAAAATCAATGCAGAATGGAGATTAGACACTACACTAAACTATCATGGGTCTTGTTCACCCTTGCCAATTCGTACAAGTCATACAATGCACGGGGAAACTCTGCAAACAGTGTGAACTAGAACATAACTTCTGTACATAAAGATCTAAATCATAAAATTCAATTCAAAACTTCATTAGCCCTAAAAATCCATCATTCTCATTCTCATATATCGAGCATGGGTGGTTACAACTATCTTAACCTCCATTTGAGCAACTTTTCAAAAAGTTACAAAAGTTGCTTGAGCAACTTTTTGACAAGGTGTTCCATTTGGTCTTTAGGCCAACTCAATGATGAGTTATGAATCCCAAGTCCAAAATAAAGACATTTAAGGTTATAAGACCTTATTTAGACCATTCCTAACCAAACCTATCTATTTGAGACTTTTCAGGCCATTTTAGACCAAATGGATCACTAACTCTCCTTGAGCTCATTTGGCTCTTACAATCTCACACATGGTTCCAATCAAATGGACCTTATTATAACAACTCACACAAATTCCTAATACAAACCTAAACACTCACTAACTCATCAAGGTGGTGGGAGGTGCCCTGCACCAATTGTCATGGCCATCAAATATCAGCAAGTTCCTGTTGGTGGGTGAAATACCCCATGGAATAGAGCATGCAAAGTGGTGCAACCAATTAAGGAAGAGTTCCTTGATCATCCATGCATATTTTTGGGTTTCCATGCAAGCATCTGGTTCACATTTTGAAATGTAATTCTGCAACTTCTTCTTACCTTTGAACAAGTGGAAGCCCATAAGCATTCACACAACAAAGAATGGTAATCCATTTACGGCTCTTAGGAATTATGTAGGAGATGTTACAGATTCCTTTTCTAGAAAGTACCCTTATAGAACCATTTTTTCTAATATGCACACTAGTTTCATCACAATTCCATATGTGAGCAAGTCCATAAATATTTTCAACATATGATTTTGACAAAGTCTCGTAAAAAATAGAGACAATAGTTGGTCTCAAATTCAATGCTCTATCTTTGTCAAGGCCTTCTATTGTCTATAGTGTAAGTTCGAAATGATGAACCTTAAATCCTGACCACCATGGCTTACCAGACATTCTATCCTTGAAAGGGGTGGGTTTTCTCTCACATATCAAAGCCACAACTACCCTCAAGTTCACAATCCCTAGCCTTGACCCACTGCAGCCATCTCTTGGCACTAATGAACAATCTGATCTTCTTCTTTAGGGGTGAGAATGGTTGGTGGATCTTTCTTGGAGGTGGCTATGAGACCACCCAACCATTTAGAGAGATTAGTTGTTGGAATACCCAATTTTTTTTATGTTTCCCTTATTGACTTATCATTTCCCTCAATATCTTTGAGTCCCCCTTCCATATTGGTTGAAAAACCAAACTTCTATTGCATCATGACTTTAGGTGTTGTCATTGTTGTAGTATACTCCTCTGTCAGTGTAACGGACTTTGAATTGCTTTCAAGTGGTTTTATATTTCTCAATATGAGAGGTGGGGTTTCAGGGTCTAGAGGGAAGTGGATACCTCTTTTATGGGTAGGAAACCTTGTTGTTTCTCTTTTCTTTTGAGAAAGACCTTTCTCCTTCAAATGATATGACTTCCCCATCTGCATACAATAACAACAATATATGTGTTACAAACGAAACCATTCCTAATTTGTAGAATAATTGTTACGACAACATTGATGAAGATTATTATTTTATAATTTGATACTAAAATTGCACTAGAGTCTACAATGTGTAGCTATGAAATGGAATCAACTAATCATGGAATTCTATAGAGTGATGTCTAGCAAATAATATGAACAACAATGCTTGGTTGAAAATGTAAACGGGTAGCTTTAAGAATTTGGTCAATAATAACTCCCATTGAGAAACAGGTGTCTCGCTTACTTGTGATAGTAGGCTTTCATCTTCCTCATTCCCACCTTCACATGTTTCATGTGGCAAATCTATATCCATATCACTATTTGATAGCCCATATTCAACATAGTAATGCACAACTTCTGACACGATAGTTGTGGGTGGTGAGGGGAAAGTGAAAGATCCATAATCTTATTGCCCTTGCAAATCTGCACCTAGATTCATAGCCCCTTCTACAAACCATGAGGGTTGTATTCGCTTAAATGGCATGCCGAAGCTTTTTGTTTCATTTTTTGGTGGATGATCACACCCCACTTATGAATTGGAATTAGAATGATGGATTTGAGCTATATTTTATGCTACATACTCATTAAACATATCAACTCTAGAGAGGCTTATCACATTCTCCACTGCACAAGCATCTTCACCACTATTAATTTCAAATGTGTTGTTGGGTTGCATGTCATCCACTAGCACATTAGGATTGAGGGGCCATATCCCAGTCCTTTTGAATCCCACTAAAATCTTAGACATAATTAATGCCCTTGTCAAAGATTCATTGCTAATTTATGCTAGTTTTGTCCTATTAATCTCAACATTCAAGAACCTTGCCAACCACGACGCTTGTTCTAATTTGAAGTATGATTTGAATGAAGAAAAGACACTCACATATAGGGGTTTTAGTTTGTGAGAGGTGTGAGCCAAAAATGTGAGAAGGTCAATACCTAGCATTCATGCCTCTTGGATGGTTGTGACTGCAACATGGTTGTCATGGCCATCAGATATTAGCAAGTGTTTGTTGGTAGGTGAATTATCCTCTAGAATAGAGTGCACAAAATGGTGCAGCCAATTAAGGAAGCATTCCTTGATCATTCACACATGTTTTTGGGCTTTCATGCAAGCACTTAGTTCACATTCTGAAACATAATTCCTCAACTTCTTCTTTCCTTCGAACAAGTAGAATCCTAGAATGGTTTTCCCAGAAGCATTCACATAACAAAGAATGGCAATCCATTCACAAATCTTAGGAATTATGTAGGAGACATTATAGATTCCTTTTCTAGCAAGTACCCTCATAGCACCATTTATGCCCACTTTCACACTAGTTTCATCATGATTCCATATGTGAGCAGGTCCATAAGGATTTGCAAAGTATGCTTTTGACAAAGTCTCATAGAGAGTAGAGACAATAGCTGGTCTCAGAATCAATGCTTTGTCTTTTTCAAGGCCTTCTGCTATCTATAGTGTGAGTTTCAAATGGTGAGCCTTAAATCCTGACTACCATGACTAACTAGGCATTCCATCCTTGAAAGAGGTGGGTTTACTCTCACATATCTGAGCCACAACTACCCTCACATTCACAATCTCTAACCATGACCCGCTACAACCATCTCTTGGCACCAATGGACAATATGATCTTCTTATTTAGGGGTGAGGATGGTTGGGGGATCTTTCTTGGAGGTGGTTATGAGACCATCCAACCATTTAGAGAGCGCGATTATTGGAATACCCTGGTTTTTTTATGTTGCCCTTATCAACATGTCATTGTCCTCAATATATCCGAGTTCCCATTCCATAGTAGTTGTAGAACACAACTTCTATTGCATCATGAATTTAGGTGTTGTCATTACTGTAGTACCCTCCTATGTCAATGTAATAGGCTCTGAATTACTTTTAAGAGGTTGTGGATTGCTTAGAATGAGAGGTGGGGTTTCAAGGTTTGGAGGGAAGTGGACACCTCTTTTATGGGAAAGAAACCTTGTTGTTGCTCTTTTATTTTGAGAAATCCCATTCTCCTTCAAATGATCTGAATTCCTCATCTATGTACAATAACAACAATATATGTGTTACAAATGAAACCATTCCCAATTTCTAGAACAATTGTTAAGAGATTAAGATAATTAATTTGTGATGTCAAAAAAAATTGTAGTAGAGTCTACAATGTATAGCTATGAAATGGAACCAACTAACCATGACATTTTGTAGAGTGATGCTTGGTAAGCAATGTGACCAACGATGCTTCAATGAGACTTTTTGTGCATTTTCAAATTGAGTGATAATGTAGTGTAATGTGATCATGATGCTTGAACATAGGAAGTAAAATTCTCTTTTTGGGTTTTATTATTGTTTGACAGATGCATGGACATGTTTGTTTACTTTCTTGTACAATTATGTAGTACGAATGGGAAATAATATATGGTGTAGAGATGACAGCAGGGAAGAGAGATAGTAAGAGATATATAAACCTAACACTTACATTGGTAGTGAATCATGGTTGAATCCTTATGGGTCAACTAGATGAGGTGTTGTAGTTTGTTTGGGTTCTTTCCACATAATATTTTGATTGTAGAAATGACAAGGTGTAGTAGGAAATAATGTAGTTTGAGTTTTAATGTATACCTTGGTAAAAACCAAAGATGGGATTTGGTCTGTAGCTACTCTTTGAAGGATATGTTGTCATGAAAGAATTTATGAGCACTCTTTGATATGTGGACATAGGCTTCTAATAAATATCTATTCAAATAGTTGGTTTGATATGATTCCAGAATGACTGCGAATAAATTAGAATAGAAACAAGATGTGGTCGGTAACAAAAGATAATCACAAGGATATGGAGCAACAAAGAAATGGTCAATGAGATGAGAATGGATCACAAGCCATTCTTGTTGTGCTCCAATTCGTGGATATGGAATCTCCACTAGACATTCCATGTGGGGAATTGGTGTGTGGGGTAAATGGGAAGTTTCATGGATATATGCTAGGGTATCTTCATATGCATCATTTGGAGAGTAAGTTTATACAAGACCTAGACTTGTCAGTTTGCTACGGGCCTTCAAATAGTTATCCCTATCATAGTCATAATTTTTGATAATTTGATGTCATTGATATCTGTTACTAATATCAACATTGATTTGTGTCCATGTTCATTATCTGGATTGGATCATGATCAATTCTGTAGTGTAATATGCATAATGCCTAACATTATAAATCTAAGTTGTGATAGGAAACATGAAGTATGGAATAGAACACAAAAAACAATGATTATCAATCTAAATGGTTATGGTTTATGAGTAACAATTATGTTTTGTCATGTTCAATGCAAATGTATGCATGTAAGATTACATTGGTGGTTGAATAGAAATTTGGAAATGTTGTTTTCTTCACAATTATGTGTGGACAATTTTTTTGTGAAATACTTTGGAGTGAACAACATGGATAATATAGAAAGTATAGAAAAGTGAAAGCGAATTGAATGTCAAGGAATCAAAATACACCATGAAAATGTGAAACATGAAATGAAAGATAGGAAAATTGAAAAGTAAATGAACATGAAGGAAACAATACAAGAAACAGTAGGTCAAGATTGTAAATATGCAAGTATGTGATATATAAATGAATAAGAAGGAAATAATAGAAATGATAGATAACTGAAAATGAATTGAACAAATATGAAAATATAGAAATAATAAAAAAGTGAAAGTGAATTGAATGTCAAGGAATCCAAACAAACCATGAGGATGTGAAACATCAAGGGTATATAAAATTGAAAATGAAATGAACAAGAAGGAAACAACAACAAAAAAGAGTAGGTGAAGTTTGTAAATATGCAAGTATTTGAAATAGAAATCAACAAGAAGGAAACAATAGAAATGATAGATACCTGGATATGAATTGAACATTAAGGATAATATAGAAAAATAGAAAAGTGAAAGAGAATTGCATGTTGAGAAATCCAAACAAACCACGAGAATGTGAAATTCGAACTAGTAAGGGTACAAAAAATTGCAAGTAAAATGAACATGAAGGAAACAATAGAAATAAGAGTATATAAAATTGTAAGTGAAATGAACATGAAAGAAACAATAGAAGGGATAGATACCTGGAAATGAATTGAATAGTAAAGAAAGTATATAAAGAATAGAAAAGTGAAAGCGAATTGAATGTTGAGGAATCCAAACAAACTGTGAGGATGTGAAATAACTAGTAAGTGTATAGAAAATTGTAAGTGAGTTGAATATGAAGGAAACAATAGAAATGATACATGCGTAGATATGAATTGAACAATAAGGATAATATAGAAAGAATAGAAAAGTGAAAGTGAATTGAATATAGGGGAATCCCAAAAAATAGTGAGGATGTGAAACACACATTAAGGGCATGAAAAATTGAAAATGAAATAAACATGAAGGAAATAGTAGAATAGATAGACACATGGAAATGAATTGAACATCAAAGATAATATAGAAATAATATAAAGTAGTATTGAACATCAAGGATAATATAGAAACAATAATAAACACTTACATGCCTAGAAAATTAGCTTCACTTCTTTCTACACTATCTTCTTCTTTCTTTCTGCTCTTTGTTGGGTGTTGAATGGGATGAATAAGTTGGTTTGAAGTCTACTTGTATGTTAGAAGCTTGTTGTGTTGCTGCAGTGTCTTTAATTTGTGCACTCTTATCATTTTGAATTTGAAAATTTGCTTGCAAGAGTTCATCCTATTGCTACTTTAATTTTAGATTCGATTGCCCTTTAATGGTTATTGGTGGCCTTACATAAGTTGTTTTTTAAAATGTAGGTGGTTTATTGTTGAAGTGACCACAAGATGTGTGCTTGAGGTGGAATGAAGAAACATGGTGGCTAGAAAGATGAGACAAGGTCTTGTTTAATAGTTTAGGGTGGTCACATCTATGTAGGCAATAGAGGTCTTAGTACTTGCATTGCAATAACAATTGTCAAATGTTTTGGGTCGATAGACTTCCATGTTAGAATGTTTTGATTGTATTGTGGTTTGTAGTTGAGGTGGCGAGTCTCATTTAAGGGTAAAATGATGATATGTATCTGATTGAACATGTTTTGTGTTTGAGTCAACATAATTGACATTTTTGTACTGAGTGACCCACTTTAATGCATGTCAGATCTTGTCAATGAGATGGACATATTAATTGTCCGACAAGAAAATAACTTAATATTTTATTTCATGCATATATAAAAAATAATTATTCTTGTTAATTAAATGAAACTTCTTTTTTTTTAAAATATGTTAGTGACATGTACAGGGGTCCAAGTGGTCACATGTGACCCCTAACAAGTTCACTAACATGGCACCTATTGAACCCCGTGCACATATTGGCTCCTCTCATCTTATATAGTCCGTATTTAGGCATGCATCAAATGCACATTATTAGCTGATAGCTTAGGGCCTGTTTGGTACATGGAATACAGAATGCTGGATAAAGTCAATTCTCGAATATGCTGCAATTCTGGAAGATACATATCCTCAAAATGATTTTCAGAATATGTGTTGGAACTATTTGGTTCACCCGAAAGATGAAAACCCACAATTTTTCTTTAAAGAACAACCTCCAAACCCTAGCTACCCATAGCACCACATAAACTAAAATGTGAAGCAGATTTTATGATAGGAATTGATGTAGGAGCATCTTGGGTCCTTGGCAATCCTGTGTCACCAAAAACATTTTGAAGTTTGTCTATGTTGTTTGGTTTCCTACTTTAATCGAGTTGGTTAGTAGTTGGTCAGTTTCCTTTGGTTATCGAGGATGGTCGGTTATCTCTTCGGCAGTCAGTTGTTTCTCTGGCGCTCGACGATGCTTGTCTATTGCTCAGTCATCCTTGCTTACCAAGTAGTTTCTTTTTGTTTATGTTGAGGCTGACTTGTGCATTTATGTTGGGTCATGGATTTAATGTTAGAATCAATCATTGGGAAGCGTGTGGTCCTAGATTTGACCGTTACTTTCATTTATTGTGGATCTGAAGGCCGACTTAGTTCAGTAGACCCTTGTATAAATGTAGTTGTTTGGTTGTAGTTGAGGAGACAATTTTGATAGGAGATAGAAGATATTAGAATTAAGATTTGTGACAGATGCTCGCATGTTTTGAGGACTTATGCAATTCATTGTAATATCAGGCCATAACTGGGAAGGCCTTACAGTCTGACATGTATGATTCTAAATGATGAAAATTAATGAAAGATCTGCATTCTCTCTCTCACTGTTATTGTTAATTGCTTCTGCGTGTTGTTGAGCAGGTTGGATCATTAGGGTGTGCCATTGTTTGGCCCCTCTTGACTAGGCACTTTGAATCAGGTGGTATCAGAGTGAGGTGAGATCTTGATCTAGGTCTGTGGATCTAGGTTTGTAGGTTCCTCTTGAAGCCCTAGTTGATTGTTGTGGGGTAGTAGATTGTGATATGACCTGAAATTGCAGAGGGTTGTCAAGATGGTTCGTGGGAGGCGAGATGCAGATCCAGGATTGACATATATGCTTAAGGCAGATTGTTGCTAGATTAGAAGCTGTTGAAATAGCCTAGAGAAGAGGCAAACATCTTGAAGATGTTAGTGATAATGAAGTTGAGGAAGAACAGGCTAATGTGGAACCTGTACCTATTATGGATCAAGGTGAAGAAATATTTTTTAAGGCTTTGACAAGTCTAAAGTCGACACCACATTTCAATCCTCTTGAGTATGGTGGAAAATTGGATTCTGATGAATTGGTGGACTGGATCACCGAGATGGAAAAGTATTTTGAGTATGAAAACATTCCTGAAGACAAGAAAGTAAATATTGCAAGCACAAAGTTGAAAAGTCATGCATCCTTATGGTGGGAACATCTGCAGCTAGATAGGAAAAGGAAAGGCAAAGACAAAATCAAGGTATGGAATAAAATGGTGAATAAATTGAAAGGAAAGTTCTTACCTTGTGATTATCAGATTAACCTAGTTCGGCAGATGCAAAGTCTAAGGTAGAAAGATAGCTCAGTAAAAGAGTATACTAAGGAATTCTATAGATTAGATATCAGATCTGGACATGAGGAAGATGATGTGGAAAGGATTGGTAGATACCTGAATGGTTCGAGAGTTTCCATCCAAGAGGAAATTAGTTTGGTCAAGTTGGAGAGCATTGAAGAGGCTTATCAATTTGCATTGAAAGCTGAGGAGAAATTGAACAAGAGACATGAGTAGAGACAAAGAGGTCGAGGTGGTAGATTCCCTAGAGGAAGAGGTAGATCTAATGGTGAAAATGGTAGATCTGAGCTAGAAAAGAAAAATCTAGACAAAGGCAAGACCAAGTTGAAAGGTGAAAGTTCATTTAGAGGTAGAGGCAGTAACTACTGAGGTGGTTATAGCAGAGGAAGTTTCTGAGGAACTTGTTACAATTATGAAGAAGGACATAGATCTTTTGAATGTACACATGCTAGTAAGAAGGTTGGTAGTAGTAGGAATGCCTTGGTGCAAGAAGAGTCACCGAATGAACCAGAGAAGGAAAATAACTTGATGGTAAGAAGAGCACTGTGGAATGAAAGCAAAAAGGAAGATCCGGTAAGGAAAAGTTTGTTCAAAACCAGATGTAGAGTTTCTGATAAAGTTTGGAAGGTAATCATTGATAGTGGTAGCTCAAAGAATCTGGCATTTGAGGAAATGGTCACAAAGCTGCAGTTATAAAGGCTGGAACATCCGAAGCCCTATCAGATTTCATGGATCAAAGATGAGCATACACTCTTGGTAAGTGAACAATGTTATGTGAATTTGAAGATTGGAAAATACTATGATAAGGTGTTGTGTGATATCATGCCTATGGATTATTGTCATATTTTGTTGGGTAGACCTTGGCAATATGATAGACATGCTATATATGATGGAAGATTGCATAAGTATACTATTGTAGCTGATGGAAGAAAATAAATCTTGTTACCTTTGATAGAAGAACCTATTAGTAATGTTTGCACATCTGTGAAAGTTTGTTTGATGGAGGGAAGAAAGTTTGTTAACTTTTTGAAGAAGAATGATGTATGTTTTGCTGTGATTCCTAACAAACCGAGTAAGAAAACAGAGGATAATGTCCTTGAGGAGATTGATAAGTTACTCACCGAGTACAGTGATGTCATTTTTGATAATGTACCTAATGGTTTGCCACCGAAAAGAAGTATTGATAATTGTATAGATCTAATCCCCGGAGCTAGTTTACCGAATAAGGCACCTCATCGGTTGACACCTACCAAGAATCAGGAATTGAACTGACAGATTCAAGAGTTGCTGGAGAAAGGTTTGATCAGAAAAAATTTGAGTCCTTGTGGAGTACTTGCTGTATTGGCACCAAAAAATAATGGAGAATGGAGAATGTGTACTGATTCCAGAGCAATCAATAAGATAACAGTGAAGTATAGGTTTCCTATACTGAGAATGGATGACATGACGTACAGTTTGACTAGAGCAAAGTATTTCACCAAAATTGATTTGAAAAATGGGTATCATCATATCAGAATCAGAGAAGGTGATGAATGGAAGACTGCTTTCAAGACAAAAGAAGGTTTGTATGAGTGGTTGGTTATGCCCTTTGGTTTAACTAATGCACCGAGTACTTTTATGAGGCTGATGAATTAAGTTTTGAAGAAATTCTTGGGTAAGTTTGTGATTGTATATCTTGATGATATTCTAATATTCAGTAAGACTAGAGAATAACGTTTGTTGCATGTTAGACAAGTTTTGCAGAGATTGAAAGAGGAAAAGTTGCTGATAAATCTGAAAAAGTGTTCATTCACGAAAGAGGAGATTGTTTATTTGGGATTTGTGATCTCAGTTGATGGTTTGAAGATGGATCTTGAAAAGGTTGAAGCTATTTTAAATTGGCCTATGCCTGTGAATGCTAGTGAGGTAAGATCATTCTATGGTTTGGCAAGTTTTTACCAAAAGTTCATAAGGAATTTCAGTTCTATTTGTAATGCTATGATTGAGACTATGAGAGGAGATAAAAGGGAATTCAAGTGGACATATGGAGCTGACAAAAGTTTTGAGACTCTAAAGTAGAAGGTTGCTGAATTACCTGTTTTGGCATTACCTGATTTTAGTAAGGTATTTTCAGTGGAATGTGATGCAAGTGGAAGTGTGATTTGAGTTGTGTTGAGTCAAGAAGGTAAAACTGTTGCTTTCTTTAGTGAAAAGTTGAATGATGCTAGAAGGAAATATTCTGTGTATGATAAAAAATTCTATGCTATTGTTCAAGCACTAAAGAAATAGATACATTATTTGATACTGAGTGAATTTGTGTTGTATACCGATCATAAGGCTTTACAATATTTGAGTAGTCAGAATAAGTTGAATCAAAGACATATGAAATGGGTTGAGTACTTGCAGAGTTACACATTTGTGATAAAGCATAAGAGTGGAGTCATTAACCGAGTTGCCGATGCATTGAGTAGAAGAAGATCTTTGATGAACGAGATGAAAATTGAAGTTCTTGGTTTTGATGAGATGAGAGATTTGTATGAAAATGATCCTGATTTTTCTGAGCCGTGGAGAAAGTGTAGAGCACCTATTCAAGATCAACAAGATATTAAATGAGATGAATAATTTGTTCATGAAGGTATGTTGTTTAAAGGTATTCAGTTATGTATACTGAGAGGAGTAATGAGAACTAATTTGATAAAGGAGAAACATAGTAGTGGTTTGGCGGGACATTTTGGTATTGATAAAACATAGAATTTTCTTAAGGAGAATTACTTTTGGCCGCAGTTGTATAAAGATGTTCAAAAATTTGTGAAAAGTTGTGAAATTTGTCAAGTTGCAAAAGGAGTAAGTCAGAATACTGGATTGTATGTACCGATTGTTGTACTTGAGAAACCTGGGATTGACATCAGTATGGATTTTGTTCTTGGCTTACCGAAGACAGCAAGAGGTAATGATTCTATATTTGTTGTGGTAGATAGATTTTCAAAGATGACACATTTTATACCTTGTAGAAAGACATCAGATGCAGTACATGTAGCAGATCTTTTCTTTAAGGAAATTGTCAGATTGCATAGATTACCGATGAGTATTATCTCTGACTGAGATAGTAAATTTGTTGGATACTTTTGGAAAACCCTTTGGAAGAAATTTGGCACTGAGTTGAAATATAGTTCTACATTTCACCCACAAACCGATGGATAGACTAAAGTTGTGAACATAAGTTTGGGAAATCTTTTAAAATGCTTAGTTGGAGACACACCGAGTAATTGAGATTCTGTATTGGCACAAGCAGAGTTTGCATACAATAATTCAATGAATATGAGTACTGGAAAGACACCATTTGAGATTGTGAATGACACACAGCTAAGAGGTATATCTGATTTGGGAGACATTGCTGATGAAAGTAAGAGAAGTGCTGAAGGAGTAAAATTTGCTGAGTATATGAAGACATTGCATGAAGATGTGAAAATCAAGCTGGACGAGAGTAATTAGAAGTACAAAGACAGAGCTGATAAATCAAGGAGACACAAAACTTTTGATGTTGGCGATGAAGTGATGGTTCATTTGAAGAAAGACCGATTTCCTATTGGAACATATTGGAAGCTAAAGATGAAGAAGTTTGGACCTTGCAAGACTTTGAGGAAATTTGACAGTGGAAATGCATATGAGATTGAGTTACCTAATGACATGGACATATCACCGATTTTTAACATTGCTGATTTGTATGAGTATCATGAACCTAATGAAGAAATGACAGTATCGACAGAGTATCCTAAGAAGCAGAATGAAAAAGTTGAGCAGATCCTGAAACAAAGAATTGGCAAAAGTACAAGAGGAAAACAATATATGGAACATCTGGTAAAATGGAAGAATAGACCGATGGAAGACAATTCATGGATTTCATAGTCTGAGTTGGATGCAGCTCGGATCATACCTACCAAATGATTTAGAGAATCATTTCAAAATAAACCAAGGTGTCTGATGCAGGAGCATCTTGGGTCCTTGGCAATCCTGTGTCACCAAAAACATTTTGAAGTTTGTCTGTGTTGCTCAGTTTCCTACTTTAACCGAGTTGGTCGGTTTCCTTTGGTTATCGAGGATGGTCGATTATCTCCTGGGTGGTCGGTTGTTTCTTTGACGCTTGGTGATGCTTGTCTGTTGCTCAGTCATCCTTGCTTACCGAGTAGTTTCTTTTTGTTTATGTTGAGGCTGACTTGTGCATTTATGTTGGGTCGTAGATTTAATGCTGGAATTAATCATTGGGAAGTGTGTGGTCCTAGATTTGACCATTACTTCCGTTGATTGTGGATCTGAAGGTCGACTCAGTTCGGTAGACCCTTGTATAAATGTAGTTGTTTGGTTGTAGTTGAGGAGGCAGTTTTGATAGGAGATAAAAGATATTAGAATTAAGATTTGTGACAGATCCTCGCATGTTTTGAGGACTTTTGCAATTCATTGTGATATCAGGCCATAACCGGGAAGGCCTTACAGCCCGACATGTATGATTCTAAATGATGAAAATTAATGAAAGATCTGCATTCTCTCTCTCACTATTGTTGTTAATTGTTTCCGCGTGTTGTTGAGCAGGCCAGATCATTAGGGTGTGCCATTGTTTGGCCCCTCTTGACTAGGCACTTTGCGTCAGGAATCTATTTGAAGGTTCATAAAATTGTATATACACCACTATGAGCATGACAGGGATCAAAGATAGATGGATGCAAGCATGATTATTCAACACTCATCTGCTGAAACGTCGTGCCCTATACAACCGAATATGACACTTAGGAGACAACTTCCCTTTGAGATTCCCAATCACGCTCGATGGGCTCTACTCGATATCATATGAGCAGCACATACGAATGATGAAAATGGTAGCATAAAACTATTTTCATGCTCACAGTGGTAGCCGCAGAGTAGCGAATGGTGAGAACGAAACCCACCAAAATAGCAGGGTATGTCATCGTCAATCCTTCCCACAGAATGAGTGTTTCCTTCCCATGCGATAGACAAGGAGACAAAATACTCCTCTGTGTATTTTCCCTCACAAACTCAGAAAATTCATCATCACTTCTACTGAAGCTCTTCGGTATGCTAATGGTGGAAATAGGTTGACCACCTGCGCCAGAAATGCTACAGTAGTTTGACCTGCGCGCGCACTCAAAAAATGAAAATTCTGATAGAAAATGAAATGTAATTTTGGACGTCAAATATTATAAACAACAAGCAAACCCGATGGCACATAAAATAGGCATTTGAAAAGTGGAATTAGAATGAAAATTTCTAATTCCACCTTTTCAAATGGAAGATAAAATGCCCATTTTGTGGGCAAAATTAGAATTTCGAAATTCCAATTCCTACATATTAAGATGGACACAAACATAGAATTCAATAATCCGAAAATGCTATTCCGAAATTAGAGCCCATATGTCTCACGCGGGAAAAACAACTTTCAGGCACTTCAAAATTGCCCCTGTTTTTTCTCATCGGCATAGCTGACAGCACGACACAGTTTGTGCAGCATCGTGAGGTAGGTCACTTGCCATGGCTCCAGGAGGTTTTTTTTTTTTTTTTTTTCTTTTGTATCTTATCCCGGCGGGATCATTTTTTGGCCGTGTTTTCTTTCATTCTAAAACAAATCTTTTGTTACCTGGTAAATGAAGCTGTTGGTTCTGCGGTTTTATTGATGGCTGTTACATATATGATTAAATTTTGGACTGCGAATTGAATTCTACATTTATTTTGTATTTTTCTTAAAAAAATTTCCTTGTTCTTGAGCTTATTTTTCGTGACAATTTTCCTGACATAATAATTTAGTATTGAATGTATACTAGATACTGCTGATGCTGTAAGTGCAGTGGTTGCCAGAGCTATTTTAATATGGAATGAATGGTAGAGGTCGGACCATCTTCATATGTTGCACTTATTACATTCTTTTTAACAAACCTTATATATAGTACAGCGTATTTCTTCACCGAGTTGTGCCATTGCACTGTTTCGTTTACTTAAAGAACTAATATCACAAGGCAAGGGCTTGGTCTGACGGATTTCTGCTTCCAGAAGATTTCCTCCATCCTTTAAATCCTACTATGCTCCTTAAGACAATCTCTCCCCTTGTCTCTAAGATCAGCAGTGAGGCCGGTCAGGGCAATTTCATCCTCAATCAATTTAACTCTCTTCAACCTAGAGTTTGTTCACAAATAAATCCCCCATCGCGCCCTTGTTCCAAGCCCTAGCCAACCTCCTGACTTCCCCCAAAACACTCCTAAAATTTGTATGTTCATACCAGAAAGCCTCCATTTTGAAAGGAATTCCCTTAGGTTTATGGGCAAAGGAAATATTCAGTGTAACAAACCAGTGATCAGACCCACCAAACTAGCAAACTTCAGAGAAAAAACTATCGGAAGAAAAAAGCCAATCAGAGTTAACCAAAAATCTGTCCAATCTGCACTTGATATTATTGACATCTAGACGCTTATTGCTTCACGTGAATCACCCTTAGGTACAATATCTGCCAAAGACATGGTATCACACATACCTCTAAACTCCAAAGACCCAGAGTTGTTGATGCTCTCGCCACCAAACTTTTCTGAGACATAAGGTCCCGTTGAGGTTCCCCCTAGAATCCAATATCCATCCGGTATAGACTCCTTGAAAGAGATAAAATCTTTCCAGCAAATGATTCTGTCCTTCTCTGTGTTGGGGCCATAAACATTAGACATTAATATATCTTGCAGCCCCTAATATCCTTAATTTTGATAGATAGGATTCTGTTAGTAGATTGGAACTTCTCGTCAGAAAAATAATTTTTTTTTCCAGAGAATGGCCAAACTGCCTACTGTGCCAATGGCATCCACTGCGAAGCCTTCACCATTCCTCCAGAGAGCAGGCACCATTTTCATAAAACTGTCGCTGTCCTATTTAGTTTCCTGCGACAAACATACATCATAATCTTAACCACATAACCAGGTGACGGTTATCCAGCCCACTGAGGCTGCAGATGTTCCAGTCTATAATCTTCATATCTTCTTTTGCGCAGGGAGGTGCTCGCTTGCACTTTTCACAAACTTGCATAGAGTCTCCCGAGTTACCTTGATGACTTCTTCCAGAGCTTTCTGTTTGGCCTTGCTTACATCCATTTTCTACTTCTGCCTGAGGCACATCCAGCATCCACCATGATGGATTTCTTTCCACTCGATCTCTCACCACTCCTGGGAACAATCTTCCACGAATTCTCCTCATCTTCCTCTTCCTCTTCCCTACACCATTCGTTGTTACTCCCTTCCCCAGACACCTGGTCCAAGATCTTAGCATCCAAATCCAAGATCATTGCAGCCACAATAAGCGCAAGGGGAGGCCTATCATTGCTAGTATCCTTTTCCCTGACTATTACTTAACACCCATTGCACGGAAGCAATGATGAGATAGTCCATCCCCTGTCTGCTCATATCATTCTCCTTCTCTGTATCAGCTTGGACTGTCTTGGGAGCAGGGTCAACAGGCTTTCCTTATGTTGGGGAGGACATAACCTGTTCCGCTTGAACCCCGATGCCACGTGCCTTCTCTTCCTCACAAACTTGCCTCAAGGAAGAAGCTTTTCCTTCCCTCTGTAAACCATTCTCCCCAGCTGAATCTGTGACTTGGACAGGATCATCCGAGCCAGCTTTAGTGCTGCAAAATCCAGCAGTATGCCCTAATCTCCACCAAATGAAACATCTGAAGGGGTAACACTCATTCTCCAGTTCCTGTATCCAATCCCCCAAGATAGATGATAGCCTTATTGAGTACCGGAGGAGATTACACAAGTCAATCTTAACATAGATCTTAGCATAAGGGGCCGATTTCCTGCCGTTTTGTGCATTGGAGCTACAAACATATTCCTCCAAAGAGTTTCCAATAAACCTTAAAATCTCTGCAGACCATAACTCATGCAGCAGCTTGTACACGCGGATCCACAAGGGAACTGCCTCAATTTGTTCAGAGAAGGGATTAAAACCCGGACTCCATTCTTTGAGACACAAGCCGGCATTTCCCATGAACTAGGGACCACCCTTGAGCACCTTTTCTGTATCCAATTCTGAGTCAAAGACGATCTGAAGAAAATCTAGCACTAAAAAACTGACCTCTGGCTTGAAGCCAAACTGGTTGTGCCCAATCCAATTATTAATTCTGTCTAGCAACGGCCAAATGCCTATAAATTTTGCAATAATGACCTTTAAAGTGAGGAACTCACACAGAATTTGCATAACCGGGTTCACCTCAGAAATATCTATATTAGCATTTCCAGCAACCATGCGAATCGACTTCCTTCCTTAAGACCGTGCTTTGATCTCCTCATTTGTCTTTGCAAAGATCTGTCCCAAGGATTGCACACCCTTGCCCCCTGATTCTGTCTCCTACCAATCCTTGTTAAATTAGAAAGATCAAGAGGGAATTTCATCCTTATGCAAGCACAGGTCTGTTTTCACTGTAACACTAGAGTATTTATATTGTGCTTTATTGCTGTGTACTTGAGAAAGTTTCTGAGACAAAATCTAGTATCATGCCGGAAGATATTTTCCATGAGATCTAATTTTTTTAAAGGGTAGGTGCTTTCGACTGGAGCTATGTGTTGATGTGAGTTTCATTCCATTACAACATGCAGAATCAAAGACTTAATATTCCAAGATGAAATACCAAATTTCCAACTCTCTCTTGAATAAGGATGCTCATATGGTAAACAATGTATCTAGATTGTGTGATCAAATGAGACAACCTCAAGGTTCCCTCTTAATTGTGGACTTTCACTCAATTTTATGATGTGATATGCCGGTTATCACAAAGGGACTTGCGCTGTTCAATCAATGGATATCAACTTGACTTAAACTTCTTCCAATCAAACGACTTGCAAAGGAAATGGTTTAGAAAGCTTTTCTACTCTTAGAATGTAAGAGATAAGAATGCCATTGTGACTCTGCTAGACTTAGTTTAGCCATTGACATCAACCAAGCTAGTGCAATTTCCTAAGGTAAATGTAAGATGTTCAAACTACCACCATTCCATTAACACCATCCATTGATGCAAATCAATGTGCAAACAATAATTGAAGTTAAGTTCATGAAAATGCCATTCGACCATGCAAGGTGTACTTACAATCAGCAAACAGCTAGTGGTTTGGTCTAAGCAAGTTCACCAAAGATGCATCCAAGATCACGTCCATTCAACTAAACACTATTTCTGATCTACTCTAAGTGAGGAATTGAAGAAACCATGGAATACTCCAAAGCAACACAAGTAATCCACTTTGAAGACCAATAATGAATCGACAATTACTTCGATAGCATAATGGCAACAATTTCAACAAGTCTACTCTCCTACTCTACTCTATTCTTATGTTACAAATGAGAAGGCCTTGGCCTTTTATAGTTGTTCAATTACAATGAAGGGCCAAGATCAATTCAAGATCAAGGGCTAAAATCAATCCATTACAAACCTAATTAGGGTTGCCACCACTATCATCCAATTACATGAAGGCACCGCCTTGTGGGCCAATAAGAAAATTACAATGCTTTTGAGAACCAATGAGAAAATAGGTAAGGTAGAGGAACTAGATGCCTTCCAGATGTACACTTGGCATAATATGATTGGATGATTTTGGACACGTGCAACTAGAGTTCTCTAATTGGTTGGAATTGGATAGGCACCACATCAACATTCTTATCTTGCAATCTTTGTTTTTTCTACTTCATCATCTTCGAAATTTGGAAATCTTCTCATTGGCATGACCTTGAACTTGCTTGTACAAGAAATCTTGATGTCCTTTTGATTCCTTGATCTTGCTTCATGACTTGAACTTGAACCTAATTGGTATCTTGACTTCCCCATTCCAAGAGGTGTGTATATTTGCAATCCGATCATCACCCTTGGTTGAGGTTTCAACAAATTTGGTTATACAATTTTGATCATCATATCAAATATGTCTTCCCTCATGTTGCCTTGTAGTTGTGATGATGCCCCCCTCCAAGCTTTAGGATTGGGTGGGCTTGCCATTGCATTTGCATTTCCATTCCACTTTGATTCCGTCATGCTTGAAGAGCTGAACCTTTGTACTTTGAATTTTCACCTTCATGGACCCTTGCTATATTTAACCTGCCATAGCACAACAATAGTTAGACGCCTGCCATTTCAGAATCACAAGTATGGTTAAAGACAACAAGTCAGGATCATGATAACAACTTCACTATATCGCTTTTGAGTTCAAAAAAATCAAAATTGATTTATTTCTTTTGTAAACTAAGTTGTCTAAGTGTGAGATAAAAAATTAGCTAAGTCTATGAAGTAATTGAGATCAAAATTTATCAAACTGTGATCTAGCTACTGTTAGAAATTTAGTAAAAGTGGAGGCCATTTTGAAGTAATTCAAGACTTTAATTGCAATTGACACAAAGAGCTTTATATGGATGTTTCAATATTTGTGAAAGTTTATCAAATCATATTCCACAATTGCAATGCTTTATATTCCATAATAGGAAATGCTAAGTCCTTTATATGGGGTGGAATTCAACAAAAGACATTTGTTTAGTTGGAGTAAAAGATTAGCAAGCCATTTGTTTTTGCAATACCCAACTTGCAATTATTATTTTAGGTGGAGATAAATGTTAATAATAAAATTAAATATATATATATATAACAAAAACTTAATATATTATTTATTTATTAAAAATTAAATATATGCATCATAAATTTTACATTATTTTTAAATTTAAATTTATTATATAACTATTCACATATATAAAGTCAATAATAATTTAAATTTTAAAACTACTTTATAATATTAATTATAAACTATAGAGGTTTGCTCCAGTCAAAGTGCCATCTATAATAGTGCATAATAGATATAATCTTGAAATTAGTGTATAATATTAATTATATACTTGTTCACATTAGAATCCATGAGGCGGGGCATTCAGAAAGCTCGAGTCATATCAAAGCTGCAATTTAGAGCAGAGTCATCAGCTGTTTTGACACTATCTCACATGCCCTCCCACAATTAAGGATGATTGAGGCCCTTCCAAATTCCGTTGATGACTGCCATTGCTCCTCTGGTACTTCTGTTTAGGGTTTTCTAGATGCCACAAAGAAAACCAAGGGAGGAAATAACAAATTGTTTCCAGCCCATTCTGCACTGACTTTGATTTTGTCCTGGAATCAGCCCTATTCCTGAGTGATTTGACAATTTCACAAGTTTTTCTAGGGTTTTGCAGGTTTTTTTCACTTTTTTTTGCCGTTTGTTAGGGATTTATACATGATTTTATTGCACTTTAAATGCAAAAAATCATTGAATGAATGAATAAAAGATTTTAATAACGTGCACAAGGCCCAAGCAGCCTATGGGACCTACCAATCGACAACAACCTAATCTAGCTATAACCCTTTGACTAATTCTTCTCTTCTTCGGTGCATTTTGATGATCAAGTTTGCGGTCTTGTCCAGCTGCTTTTCTTCGAAGAGGTGGCTCATACTGCTGTTTTCTAACATCTCTGAATACCCGGATCTGATGTCGCTATATGTCGGGCATTCCATGACAAAGTGATGTTCTGTTTCAATGGCTCCTGTGTCATAGAATAGACAGGTCCTATTTTCCCATTCCTCTTTTGGCACTTTCCATCTACTCGTCTCGCATCTCAACTGGTGAGAGCTAGTTCTAAGCTGGGCTATAAGCATTTTCGCTTTCCCCTTAATAGCCACTCCTAAATACGCTTTTTCCTCGTGGCAAGTGTTGGGGTTAAATTCCTTAACATAGTACGATTTTTTCCTCCCCATGTGCCTTGTCCACATGATGATACAGAATCTTTCTCGAACAAACTTCTTAATTTCTTCAGTACTATCCGGGCAGCTATGGATGTTGAAGTCCCACTTTTGCAGCCATTTGTTGTTTTGCTTCATCCATGTGTTTTTTCTCCTTTCTAGCTTTTTTTCAGTGACTAGCCTAGGCCATCGATTGCTTCCCATATTCTGGGTTTTCTTTAAGTAGCATATCAGCTGGACCAATGCAACAGCTTCTAAGGGAAAGGCACCCACTTCTACCAATAAGATCTCATAAGGCATCGTGGTTTTGATTTTAAGGCTGTTGATGATAAGGTGTTTCTGTATTCTTTCTACCTGTTTCCATTTTTGATCCGACAGGCTGCTGCCCCAAATTTCACACCCATACAAAACCACAGGTGTGACAAGCAGCCCAAATAGCATTTTTTTTGTCTTTCAATCCCAGAGTTCAGCGTTTCTACACTTATTCTGTAAAGAATACAACGCCTTCCAGCCCCCTTGAATTCTTTTAGATCTGCATGTTTCCCAGCTGAGTTTATTCTGGAAGTCTATTCCCAAGTATTTGTATTCACTCACAATCTCTAGAGGGTTGCCCTCAAAGAGAAAAGTGTTTGGGTGTTTCTTGTTTCTCTTCAACGAGAAGATTGTAACTTTGGTTTTGCTGGTGTTAACTTCCATATCCACCTCCTGACAAAAGCTTTCCAATGCCTTCAAGTGCTCTCTCAAACCATTAGTCATCCTGGCGATAATGATGAGATCATCTGCGTATAACAATAGTTTTATCACATAACTAGCCAGCGGAACCCCCTCACCACTGGCTCTATTTAACCATGCTTCTAACTTGTCAATGTAGAGCCCAAACAAGGTAGGAGATAGCGGGCACCCTTGTTTGACCCCGATGTTGCTGCCAAAGCACTCTGATAACCCATCCGTAGTTCTGATTTTGGCCTTAACCTCTTCATATAGTCTGTGTACTGCTGTCCTTAGCACCATAGGGATTCCCAGCTCTTCCATTCTTTTCTAGAGTTTGTGATGGGATACTGTGTCAAAGGCTTTTTTGAAGTCCACAAAACAGCAAAAAGCCTCGTTTCCCGGAGTGTCCCATATTTTCTCAACTAAGTATTTAAGAGTCTCTCCGTGATCTATGGTGGAGTGTTTCGGTCTAAAACCAGCTTGTCCCTTTGCTCTTTTCTCCTCTGTTTTAGCCCATTTACTGATTTTTTGTTCTACCATGCTTCCAAATAGCTTGCCGAGAAGGGGATTGATCATGATGGTCATTGAAAATTGGGTCAATGAGTGGTCAACAAGTTTATTATGAATTGGGAGAGTGGCTCTAGGATTCGCAATTAATTGGGTATAATCGCGTTTTTATGCAGATTATTGCTTCTCTTACTGTTACATAACAATGCAAGTGCCAAATGATTAACACAGAGAATTGAATTTGGCCTAGGGTTTTTAACTTTTTGGGAGTGAGAGAACATATTTTTATGTTGGGTGGCCTTGTACGCTCCACCCCCTTGTGCACACCCCCTAAAAGGCATAGTTTGTTAATTTCTTGTTTTAAGATATGTGGGAGGGGACACTTCATCCACATCATGCGACAGGGGAATATGAGAATGCATCCCTGGGTACATTGATTATATGGTATGACATAATTTATGTTAAAGAACTTTGAGTTTATCCATTTTAACATAGATTATCGCAAAGATTGACAAGGAAGAAATGCATGTGTTTTTGTTCAACATGTGCTGTGGTGGAAATGTCAGGGATATACTTCAGTTGAAGTGTGGATTTAATACTCGTTCTCATTTTTCCAGAATGCATGATGCTAATGATTCTATCATCATTATAAAAGGAATAGTTGCCTTTTCCCTTTCTCAGCCATGACCAGGCAATTTTTTTATCTATATAAACAGCTATCTACTCCTTATGTTTGCCTGATGATTCAAGGATGACGATTTCTGATTAATACTATAATTACACCTCAGCAGCATAATAGTTATTCCAGCATTTTCTTTCATGCCATTCAGTGTTTCTGTTTTCTCAATGGTACTAAACAACAAATTTTTAAATGTACTTTGTTGAGCTATTTTTTCCCAAAGTTCCTTTGGTGCATTAAAACTCCAAAAAAATATTGACCTGTTTTGACTTACTGATGCTTCACTTTTTGCATGACATTGAATAACATTTTCATGGGTTGTTGGAAAGTCTTGCCTTGTGCTACTTAGTTTGATTACCAGCGACGATTCGTCCAAGTTATTAATTTCCATCTTATTCTTATTAGAATTGGTCTCCGTTAAATATATTTTTAACTGGCTGAAAATTGCTGAGAAATGATCATCATACCTTCTGAAGATGATCATTATACTGTCTAAAGCAGAGTTGCATGTTCATGCTGCATTTTTTTATGCCATATATGCTGCATTTTGAATAATGTTTTCATCAAGTTTGTGAGTAGCAAGTGAGATAATGAAATGAATCAAGGAAGGAAAGATTGCAAGTTCTGTTTATTTACTTGTTCCCCTTGTTCAAATTGATAGTGACTGCAGAGTCACAAGCTGTGCCAGCAAAACCAATGGGAAAGAAAGGGGTCAAAAAAGGGAGGCAAACTTCAGCAAATAAGGAACCATCACCCTCTCTGAAAAATGATGAAAATCCAAGTAAAGACACACAGAATAAGGGCCTGGAAGTTCAAAAGCAGATGAAAAGGGGTAGACCAAGGAAGTTGAAAAGGGAAGCATATCCAGTTATGGAAAATGGAAAAATAGGTGAAAACGATGGTAACTCTTGTGAATTGGCAGATCGAAAACAACTATTGGAGTTAAATCGCTGTGAAGGTTTGCTTATTACACCTATTTTCTTGAATATCATAAGCTAGATTGGTTGAAGTTTTTGTGTGAGCGATTAATTTGTGCGCCTTCGAGTGTTGTGACTTTGTTTCTGAATGGGTTGATTTGAAAGGTTTGCTATGGGTTATGTATAGTATAAAAATGATTATACCTTTGTCATTGTGTTGGAATGCCTCAACATTCTGTACTCTCTTTGATTTTGTCTTAGAAATCAGTAATGGCTTACTTTTGTTTGCAATTCTTAAGAGGAGAATGCATCACGACATTCGCTCTTTAGATATTTAATGCTTCCTCATAATTAACAAGGTTCTCCATAATTATATTCCATAATTATAATCTATTTTGTATGTTTGAATTCTTTACTAATTTATTTTTTTGTTATAGTGATAAGATTCAGTTTTTTTAATGTTTTGCTGATAGGAATATAGGCAAATTTTAATTTCATATGATATGATTTGGAATGGTTCAGTTGAACGTCAGATTGTTGCCATCCAAGCAATTTGTGATGCACAGATTGAACATGTGCTTACTCAATTGAGAGTGGCGCGGTCAATGTTTTCAAATGAGCAACTTAATATGCCACTTCTACAATTCCTGAAAGAATACTGCCCAAACACTGTTGCAATCAAGAACTCAGAGGGGATAATTGAGTTTGAAAGGAAGACTCAAAATTATGATGCGGATGGAAGTCATGTTGGTGAGAAAGAGCAGCAAAAGTCACTTGGGTGTCAGGATTCATTTGAACAACAATCAGTTTCTGCTGATGACCAAACTGTAGTGATGCCGACACCTGTTGGTTTTCACTTTACGAGTTCTGCAGGTTGGACACAAGCACTTGTGATATGATTCTCATGTTGAGGGTTTTTTTAATAAGGTCTTGCCACAATTTTCTTTCTTTATTCTTCATAAGAATCAGATATAACATTTGGTAATATTGAAATCATGCCTTGTTAATACGAATATTTTTGCTTGGCAGTGAAAGAAAAATTTCTTCGTAGCATTGGTATTCATGTTTCCAACCTGGTAAAGTGTCTTCAAAAAGAGAGTTCTACTTTCTGCTTGCTTTTGATTTTCATACTTGCACATTTCATAGTTTCCAAGTATGTCACTTCTCTCTGACATGCCATACTGATGTACGTTCTCACAATATAGTCCCTTTTTGTATGTTTATTTTGATTAGTTGAGTATGTTTTCTGTACTGCTAGGCTTTTGAAGAGAACTCTGAAATCAAAATAGTCAATGGAGAAAGTTCATTTCAGACTCCTAATGCGGTACAACTCTGTTCTGATGGTTTCAAGTTATTTAGTCTGGTTCTGATGAAGATGAATGTATATTGCAGTAACAATTGCTTTCACAAGTTTTTTTTTAAAGACTTCGTACCTGTTCATATCATACAAAATATGCACTTATGTTTTTGCAAGATGGCATTAAAAAGCCATCATTTTGTTACCCATTACTTAACTAAATAATTTTTTCTCATCCATATAAAATAATATTCTTTAAAGGGTTATGTTGCCTTACCTGTGTGCACTTTTTATTATAATCCTTCCATATGACTGCCATGTGTTAGTATGTATTTCGAATATCTATCAGACAATATCTCTTATCAATCCAAGGCATTATAATGATTTCGGAAGTTTAAAAATAAGTATCATTAAAGTTCTATCCAGGCCTCTATCACTACACTGTCATGGCTGACATCTTGGGTCTGGGTTTTCCAAATTTATCCATGGAAATGGTACTTTGCAACAATGATAGGATATTGTTTATACTGGCACAAGATGAAGATGTAGGCTAAATCTTCCCTTGGTTAATGAGATCTTGAATTTGATGCCAAATCTTATTGTTCTCCCCAATCAATTTGCCATTGAGGTATTCATATAGAATTGCAGATCTTGGAAGACATCTCTTTATTACTGCAGCTGTTGATAATGGTCCCAACCGATGCTGAGACGGGAGGGGTGAATCAACACTTTACTAACTTTAAAAATCAATCTGATATAATCTAACTAAAAGTGCATGTAGAACTGTTTCTAACACAGAAGTAGCTATCACAAAATCAAAGCAATAGAAAACACCAGATATATCATGTGGAAACCCAAAGCGGGAGAAAACTACGGTGTGAGTAAACCTCACAAATTGTGCACTCTTCTGAAGTGCGCCCTGTTAGAAGCCTTCCTTGTTAAAGGATTACAAACGCATTGTTAGATGCGACCCGGTTAAGGGATTTGAGAAATAAGGCCTGTTAAAGCCTGCCTTGTTAGAGGACTTTAAAACATCTACTCGATGTCACTCGGTTAAAGGATTTAATACAAGGGACTTGCTAATGTCCACCCAAATACTGAGATTTTGCTATTGCAATTGTTAGAGAACAATAGAGGGTTTGATCTTTTTGAGATGGCTTTGCAGAGTCAGATAAGATCACTATGTTTATCAATTGAGAGTCATCACCGGGCACCATAGGTATGCTCTCTCCAGATTGTTGTGCTTTCTTGCACACTCTTCTCTTCTTTTCTTCACCATTTTGTAGCTTCTTTCAGCATACAGGTTCACTCTTTTTCTTCTTAGCAGAATGAAGGCAAAATATATTCTTCACAGGCTGAAGAATAAATAGTCTTCTTGCCCTTCCCATTTTTCTGCATGCGCAACCTCCGCAAAGATCTCCTTTGGATCCATCATCTAGTTGAGTCTCAATTCATGGAGGAAACATCAGATGCATGCCCTATGTTTTTTTTGTTTTATAAAGGAAACGACAAATGCATGCCACTTACTTTCCTTTACTCCTCAACTTGAGATTCCTCAATGATTTAATGCCTTAATTGTTGGCATTAAATCCTTCAATTGTGCCTTGCACCGACCTTCTTCATAGCACAAAGTCTTTCGGATTTTGTGCAACAAATCTCGGTCAAAGAGTCACACAAGTGTTTGTCAAATGTGACTTTCACCGGTTCATCAGTCTCGATGATATCTCAATGATCAGTTTACATCCTTCGGTAGTGTACAGGTCTTTGTCTTCACGTGTCACTCTTCTTTTCTCTGTCTATACTGGTTTGATTACTTGGTTCTGGTTATATACTTTACCAGTCACTGTTCTGGATGCTCCGGTTACCTTCCTTGGTTACCGGTTGCTCTGATTATTGGTTAGGCTTTATCGGTCACAGTAACAATACTCCTTCCACCAGTCTCCTAACTAGTCTCTCTTGTACAAACCTATTATTGTCAACTGTTCCTGATTGAACAATATTTGCATCCTTAGACATCAATAACAACACCTCTTTGCCATGTACCGGTTACATCCTTACCAGTTAATGTCAACAGTTGATCAAGACAACATGTTTGTGGTGTAGTGGGCTTGTTTCAAGGTGTGACTTCTTAGGACAAACAATTTTCATGAGAAGATCACAAGCAAAATGAACTTTTGGATTAGAAGCATTGGCAGATACCAAATTGTCTTGAATCCTTAGAAAGGTATTGTGATAGCTGCAGTTATTGACCTTAATGGGCCAATGTTTTGACGCAGCTTTGTAGTCTCATGTCGGTCAAAGGCACATGACTTTCAATGGTATTGTTGCTTTCTTGAAAATAGATTGGTGCTTGACTTGTATCTCCTAAGTAAAGTTATGAGAATGCTCGAGGATGAGGTTTTCTCTTAAGGCTTATGATAGTCTTCTAGCTTCCATTGTGATGATAACATGGATGTGTTTCCCCTTCACCTGACATTCATTATGGACTATGGACTTTCACTCCTTTGTGATGTCAAATGTAGAGAGGCTTTATGGTGGGCATTGACACTTAGGATAATGGTATTAGAGTTGGTTACTTTTTGCAAATGATTAGCAGTGGATTGCACAAATTAGATATTTCCATGCACAAAATTCAGAAAAAGTATTAGTACGAGCCTTGTTCTTGCACCACTTGTCTTTGTGCTTCCTCTTGCCTCTGTCTTGCATTGCAGATGGGTTGTAGTCTCGTGTAAATTCTTTGTGCCCAAGTCATTTTTGTAGTAAATATTGATCTATCCTCCATGCAATCCTTCATTTTGAAATGCTCATTCCCTTAATTTGTTTTCACTTTTTTTTGAAACCAAACCAATTTCATCTTATAGCCACGATAAGAGCTTTCCAACACTTCAAAAGGTGCAAAAATCAGAGTTTGAACAAGAAAGTTATTCAAAAAGAAGAAAATGGGCAGAAAGGGTCAAAAAATTTGATTTCTAACTAGAAGTGAATAAGGGCAAAATGACAGGAGTCAAAGAAGCGTGATTTTTGGCTAGGAATGAAAAAGGGAAAAATAACAGAGGCTGAAAAAAGTGCAATTTCGAAGTGAGTGAAATGCCATCAAATAAATGAAAGCATGATTTTGTATTGAATGAAAGTTGGCAACATCACTTAGCATGAAAATGAGATTTGCCACCAAATGCTTTAATTTACTTAAAATGATAAAGTGGAAATGAGTAGTTGCAAAAAATTGCAAATTGCATTGCAAACACAAAAATGTAATTTTTTTGTAAGAGTTCAAAAGTGGCAAAAATAGCTTAGAAGGTGTGATTTGTAATCAATGCAACACCGGTGCTGGGGTACGTCGGGATGCCAGGACAAGTTTCTGGGATGGGGGGACAAAGGGCCTCAATTTCAGGATGACAAGGGGATGGCAGTGGTGGGGGAGAGGAGGGGCGGTGCTGTATACTATACATATAGAACTTGAAATGCTAGTTATGAAATGATGTTTTAGTGTAACATATGTTTGAACATAGCAAAATTGCAACACAAACTAGATCCATTGAATATTCAACATAGTAACTGTTAAGATTTCAGATTAATGCAAGGAAAAGAACAATCTATAGATGGCTTTTAAAATTGAAACAAAATAACATAGAAACAAGATGGAAGGATGGTACCCGATTTGTTCTTCAACTATGCTGAAATCCAATGTGGATCTGCCTTCAACAAAACGATCTAATGCTGCAACCACAGGTCCGATTTCCAGCCCTAGGTAGGTATGATTTGGTTCTTCCAATATGCGAATTCAAACACTTGAATTTGCACATTTAACCAGATCTGAGTTGCCTCAATAAGATTGGATCGATATTTGCAATGGCTGGAGAAGATTGATCGAATAAGTCTGATCCAAGCTTCACCTAAATAGATCTTTTAATTCTGCCCTAGATCGCACTCCAATCTGCACAATTATCTTCCTGAATTGCTGCTTCAAGACAAATTTGCTCCAAGCAGAATATTTCGTATATCTCTGATTCTAGGAGAAGAAATACATGTTATGTCTTTTTGATGATTTCTCTCCTAGAATTGATCAGCATATATATGTGTTTGATATTAATTTTGTCACCCTCCCAAGAGTGCCAACTTGCCTAATTATGGGCCCTTAATTAATTAACACCATATATATTGAATTACTTGCATTTTATAATAATATTATTATTTATAAAATCACACAAGTTAGGAAAAGGGTATAATAAATAACAATCAATTATTTGTCCAATTTGATCTTAGCCGAAAGGCTATAATTATTAATACTCCCTCTTAGTCTTGAGGGTAAGATCAAACTATAGATCCCATCTATACCAGGACACACCCTTAACTATCATCCTTGATAGTGGGAACAAAAACATAACCATCTCAGATACCCTATCCTGAGATGTCATAGATTCAAAATCTATGAAGGTAGATCCTATCTACCACAAATCCATATGTATATTATAATTTGGCTCCATAACATTATCCTTCTGATTTGTGGATTGATCAGGTCCACATGAATATCAAGTCCATGATATTCATGATAACATTATAGTACCAAATTCTCAAATATACAGTAACATCAAGTCCATGATGTTAACCAAGAGTCACCTTGACTCAATAGATATCAAATCCATGATATTGAGAGCGTTGGTCTAACGAATATCAAGTCCATGATATTCACCAAAATGCTTAGAGCAATGGCCTCCAGACATCAAGTCCATGATGTCCACCATATATTCAAGTGTGGATCCTTGATCCAAGAGATATCAAATCCATGATATCATCAAGCATTGGTCTAACGAATACAAAGTCCATGATATTCACCAAGTGCTCGGAGTAATGGTCTCCCGACATCAAGTCCATGATGTCACCGATACTCAAATGTGGATCCCTGATCCAAGAGATATCAAATCCATGATATCCATCAAAAATATAAATGTGAACTGCCACAATCCACATACAAGCTAAGTAAGCACAAATGAACTCATATAACTTTACCATAATGAATTCTGTAAAATATAAAAGAAATGTTAGTACAACAAACTCATATTTTCACTAAGCCAAGTTTATTCCTGAAATGTTCAAGTTTGCCCCTTGCTAAAGGTTTGGTGAGAATATTTGCAGTTTGTTCATCAGGACATACATATTCCAACTGAATGGCCTTTCTTTCCACCATGTCCCTAACATAGTGATAAGGAATCTGAATATGTTTGGACCTATTATGGAACATAGGGTTGATGGCAAGTTTAATGCAACTCTAATTGTCACAATAAATAACAGTAGGTTCCATAGGTTGTCCAAATGATCCCACTATGAGTTTCCTTAACCAAACTGCTTCTCTAGCTCCGAGAGAAGCTGCAATATACTCTACTTCCGTTGAACTCTGAGCAACGGAGTTTTGTTTCTTGGTAAACTAAGAAATCATAGTTGATCCCAAGCTAAAACAACATCTAGATGTACTCTTCCGGTTTTAAATGAATCCTGCCCAATTTGAATCTGTAAAGCCATGAATATCCAGTTTTACATTCTTGTATAATAGACCATACTCAATGGTCCCACGAAGATATCTCAAAATATGCTCAGCTGCACTCATATGCAATTGTTTAGGTTCTACCATAAACTGACTCAGAACATTTACAACATAACAGATATCAGGTCTAGTGTTAACTAGATACATAAGAGATCCAATGACCTGACAGTATAAACTAGCATCTGCTGCCTCAGAGCTAGCCATGGCTTCTCTTAACTTGAGAAAGTTGGTTTCCATAGGTGTGGACATTGGTTTACAATCCAACATACCAAATCTTTTTAAATTATCAATAGTATATTTCCCTTGATTCACAATAATCCCAAGAGATTGTTGCCACACTTCTAAACCAAGAAAATAATGAAGAAGGCCTAGATCCTTCATTTCAAATTCCTTTGCAAGGTCTTGCTTGCAATTTGCTATAAGGTATTCTTCTCCTGTGATTAGGAGATCATCTACGTATAGCACTAATATCAATAAGTTTCCATCTGATATCTTGAAATAGAGATTAGGATCTGCATTGTTTTTTGAAAATCCCGGATTTTGAAGATAGCAATCAATCCTTTCATACCAAGCTTGAGGAGCTTGTTTTAGCCCATATAAAGCTTTCTTAAGCTTGCACACATAAGATTGTTGATCCTTTGTAAGAAATCCTTCAGGTTGCTCTATATATACTTCCTCTTCAATTTCTCCATTAACAAATGCAGTTTTAACATCCATTTGATGGATCTTCCAACCTTTGGAAGCTGCAAATGCAATTATTGCCCTAACTAAGGAATATTGAGCAACAGGAGCAAAGGTCTCTTCATAATCTATTCCTTCCTTTTGAGTGAATCCTCTGGCTACGAATCTGGCTTTATGTTTCTCAATACGACCATCCACAACATGTTTAATCTTGAATATCCATTTTGATGATACCATGGATTTGTTCTTGGGTCTAGGAACAATATCCCATACATCATTCTTCATTATGGATCCATATTCTTTTGACATTGCATCTTTCCAAGCTTGAATTTTAAGTGCTTCACAAACAGAAGAAGGTTCGGAATCTATAATCTCACTCATAAATGCAGCATAGTTAGAATATTTCTTAGGTCTTTTGCTTTCCCTAAAAGTTCCAGCCGGAGCTGCAAAGTTGTTCTCATCTTCCAACATTTTGGTGGCCCATAATGGTCTTTTCTTGTAGATGGAAGTGCTAGGTTCACTTATTGGATCATGTTCAATAACATCATGATACTCCCTCTGATTGTCAGGACGGTTGGATTGAATTAATTCATCACATGCTTTATCTTTAGAGGTAGAGAATACAATGTCTTCAAATATGACATCTCTGCTCAACTCAATATGTCTTTGCCCTAGAACATATATCCTATATGCCTTGGGCAGATTCACTATATCCCACAAATAGTCCCTTCTTTCCCGAGGGTTCCAATTTTGTTCTCTTTTCTTTTGGAACATGAAAATACATAGGACAACCAAATATCATAAGATGACTCACATCAGGTTTGTTTCCACTAAACGCCTCTTCGGGAGTCTTATTGTTTAATGCTGAATGAGGACATCTATTTTGAATGTAAACCGCAGTATTGGATGCCTCAGCCCATAGTGAAGTATGAAGATTTTGATCATGTAACATAGCCCTTGCTGCTTCAATTATGGTTCTATTCTTCCTTTCAGCTATTCCATTTTGTTGAGGGTTGTAAGGAACATTGAACTCCCTCTTAATCCCTGATTCTATACAAAAGGTGCTAAAGGTTTCAGAAATGTATTCTCCACCATTATCCGTTCTAAGAATCTTTACCCTCTTGTTTGTAAGATTCTCTATTGAAGCTTTGAACTCTTTGAATTTGTTGAGAACATCGACGGATTCCCTATTCTTAAGAAAATATATCCAAGTCTTTTTAGAAAAGTCATCTACAAAGATGATGTAATAAAGATATCCACCAATAGATGGTACGGTCATGGGTCCACAAAGATCGGAATGAACTATTTCCAATATTTCCTTAGTCTTGCTTTCACTACTAGGGAAAGAGGATTTGATATTTTTCCCTAATGCACATCCTTTGCATACTCCTTCATGTCTAGGAGATAAATGAGGGAAGCCTACTACAACTTTATCCATAGAAGATAATGTTTGGAAATTTAGATGCCCTAGCCTTCTATGCCATAAATCACTTGAGTTAATTGTTTCAACCATTAAGACTTGAGATGAAATTGTAGATCTCTATAGTTTTGTTGACTATTAGTGACTCACACTTAGTCATTATCTAGGCAATGATGGTCGGTCATCATTGCGACCGAGTCATCATGTATAGGCCGAGTTATGTAATGTATACTTACTGAGTAGTAGTACTGCCGAGTAAATCTATGGTCACTGTGTATTTTTGTATTAGCCGAGTTAAGTTTTTGCTGAGCTATGTAAGTAATGAATACCGAGCGACAAAAATATCAGCAAATGTCGAGTACAGTGAATGTCGAGTACCAGGGACATCATTTACTGAGTTAGCCAAAAACGACATGAGTTTGTTATGGCACAATGATTGAGGTAAAACGTTTTGGCCGACATTCATGTTTTGTATTTTGTTTGTTGAGGAAATTACGGAGGTGATTACACATCTTTTTTGTAATCATTGATCCTTGTGCAACACTTAGAGCCAATCAGAAATTAGTAAAGCTTAAGCGGCAAAAAGAGTAAATTTGAATTGTAGATCTTGAATCATGAAGATGTTTAGTTGTTAAGATTTGAACCCTAAAACGTGTTAAGGTGAGAGGATGCGAAGGGAATGAAGGAATGAGCAGAGAGCACATTCAGAACAGTGAAGCATTCAGATAGAGTTTAGTGACCGAGTTAAGCAGTGAAGGATAGAACAGAGATAAACTTGATAAAAGAGATCAAAACAATACTGTAAGGAGAAGATCTGTAATCAGCATACAGTGCAAACCGAAGGATCAGGTATTGAGACATTCTAACAAGTGTATTAGGGTAAATCTCTTAACCGAGTGGTTTTAACAAACCTATTGTAATCTCTTAATCGAGTGCTTACTTTATTGTAAGTTTCAAATCCTTTAGCAAGGTAGACTGTATAAGTCTTTTAGCTCTTAACAGGGCAGACCCCTCACAGGGTAGTTCATATTTTGATCAAATTTTGTAGCCCTAACAGGCAAACTTTATACTGCAGTAGTGAAGATTTGTGGGTGTCATCCCCACCCTAGTTTTACCTTTCAAGGGTTTCTGGGTAACCAAAATTACTGAGTTATGAGTACTTTCTTGAATGATGCTTAGTATATTAGTTACTTTGTTTCAATGAAGTTTTGTTGATGCTATGCAAAAGTTTTATAAAATGTTAAAATGGATTAGTAGGTGATATCTGATTCACCACCCCCCCCCCCCCCCCCCCCCCCCGCCCCCTTCTCTCAGTATCACATTTCCCAACTATATTTCCAACAGAAATCGTATCAAGTCTATAAAGACACTCATGTCTTAGTCCTATGGTGTATGCTTGTTTTAATGTTGAATTTTTGGTCCAAGCCAAGACTTTCCCATCCATAAATGCAATCTTATAACCCTTATCCTCAAGTGCTAATATTAGAACTAGGTTTCTCTTTATGCCCGGAACATATAGGACTCGAGATAGTTGCAAGGATATGTGGGACTTCATTTGAATGTTGCAATTCCCAAAACCATAATTGGATATGAGGTGTCATCTCCTATGGTAACTTCTTCCTTAATGTTTTCTGAAAATGAATCAAGTTTTCCTGGAACCTGGTGATATGCCTTGAAGCTCCACTATCAATAACCCAAGAGTATTTATTTGAGGTTAGGGTAGACAAGGTTGAATATAGGGTTGGATACTTTATGTTTCAAATCTTAAAAGTTTGAGACTGTTTTTCCTAATAATTTGAATATGATCTTTAACTCTACCTACGCTTTGATACCATGTTAAGATTTCAGATTAATGCAAGGAAAAGAACTATCTATAGATGGCTTTTAAAATTGAAACAAAATAACATAGAAACAAGATGGAAGGATGGTGCCCGATTTGTTCTTCAACTATGCTGAAATCCAATGTGGATCTGCCTTCAACGAAATGATCTAATGCTGCAACCACAGGTCCGATTTCCAGCCCTAGGTAGGTATGATTTGGTTCTTCTAATATGCGAATTCAAACACTTGAATTCGCACATTTAACCAGATCTGAGCTGCCTCAATAAGATTGGATCGATATTTGCAATGGCTGGAGAAGATTGATCCAAGAAGTCTGATCCAAGCTTCACCTAAATAGATCTTTTAATTCTGCCCTAGATCGCACTCCAATCTGCACAATTATCTTCCTGAATTGCTGCTTCAAGACAAATTCGCTCCAAGCAGAATATTTCGTATATCTCTGATTCTAGAAGAAGAAATACATGTTATGTTTTTTTGATGATTTCTCTCCTAGAATCGATCAGCATATATATGTGTTTGATATTAATTTTGTCACCCTCCCAAGAGTGCTGACTTGGCCTAATTATGGGCCCTTAATTAATTAACACCATATATATTGAATTACTTGCATTTTATAATAATATTATTATTTATAAAATCGCACAAGTTAGGAAAAGGGTATAATAAATAACAATTAATTATTTGTCCAATTTGATCTTAGCCTTAGCCGAAAGGCTATAATTATTAACAGTAACATAGTACATACCCAATAGTAACATTCAAAAATCAAAATTCAAGTACCTGTCTTGGTGGTGGTGTGGTTGTGGAATGGTGGAGGTGGGGGTACTTGGGTACTCTAAGTACCCTGTGCGGGGACGTCCCGGGGACGGGTACTTCGAGGTTTTTGGGGGGGGGGGGGGGGGTGCGAGTCCCCGGGTTTCAATGCTTGTAATTGAGAGAGATCACATTGTCGAAAGTGAAAAAGTGGTTAAGTAGGTGCAAATGTGGGATTCTCTTTTGGAAGTGCGTTTTCTAATCACAATTCCCAAATTGGCAAAAAGGGCATTCAAAGTGCCAAAGTGTGATTTCAGTGTAAATGTCCAAAAAGTGTAAAAAGTGTAGAGGGAGTTTAAATACACGACTTCTAACTAAATGTGGAAAAAAAAGTGAAAAATGAAAAATTGAAAAAACCCTAGAAAAGTGTGATTTTGAATTGAAAGGATTTTCTAAATACTTGCACTTGTTTTATGTGACAAACGTTTGCATTACAAAATTTCATTAGTGATAGAATAATGATTGACATGTTTTTAACAATATCTTACATCTAGTTTTCCAATTATCATTGAGTTCATTTATGACATAAGCTGCTATTAAGAGATCCAGTATGTAGATTCTGATGTTGGTTTTTATGTAGATGATTTCTGTGTGCTACTACTTACTGTTGATTGTGTCGTCCAATTACATGCTTTTATACATTTAAATATCAATTGGCTAGACTCTTAGGAACTTTTGTAAAGCTATACACAAACATTGGTCTAGTAGATTATGATGTGTCATATTTTTGAAGGATGGCAAAACAAGCTCAAGTATTGGCATCACCCCTAAAACCCGAAGGCTTCCTAAACGAGGTGAAATGCTGCTTTCAGTCCATGGCTCTCCTCTAGGGGTATATTGTGAAGATAGAATGGACACAATCAGTGGTAATCTCTAACACTAAGTGTTTTGAAATCCCAAAAAATATTTTACTGGAAAATGTATTTAGATGACGATTGATACTTAGTTGGGGTGCTTTTAGTAATACATTATGTTTTTGCTTGAATTTTTAAAAGATTAAGCTCACATGAAGTATCTCTGATTTTGTGTCCATTTCAGAAGCTGACAAGGAGCCTTAGCATCAATCTTATCTCAATCTGAACATTTTTTTCTATATGGATATTTGTGATGGTGCATAACAAGGGAGCTTGATATCTAAGGTTTAACTCACAATGAGATAAATATGCCTGGGACATTTCAAATTGACACTGTCTTCATGTTTACGGACAGAGAACGATGACATTTGCATCCTTTCTGTGTTGTATAGTATGGCTTACCTTTTACATTCGGCCAGTTCCCAAATAGAGATGTTCTATGTTTCAAGATGGGCTATTATTGCATACAATAGAGGTAACATGTCATAATTTTTGTGGCTATGTCATCAAATCTTTTTTCTTGTATCTGGTTGGCTGTGGTGCTAATTCCTCATTTGCATTCATTATGTTGGAAGAAAGCATATTTGGAATGCTGTAACGAGTAGTGATGATTGATGAGAAGCTAACGTGTCTATATTTTCATATTTTTGGTCTCTTTCCTACATCATACGGTTTGTCTTTGTACCTTGTTTCTAGTTTACCATGCCCTTTTCTCCACTTTCTGCTGCATATGGTTAAATGGAACTGTAGAATATCTAATTAGTTTGTAAAGGTGAAATAAATTAGAACAGTTACTGATTGTGTTGATCAATTTGGCTGTCTGCCGTTATCCTGTTTCATTACAGGAAATGATGAACAAAGACCATCCCTTCAGATTGTGTAGTGTTGAGTCAATGGAGAAGTACTGCTGGTGCAAATGTGGATAGCTTGAATAGAGAATTATTTTTGATAGTGTTAGTAGTGAAATGCCTTTAGTATCTTTTATGGTTATTTTGTTTTTACATTCTTGCTAAGAGTATTTTAAACCCACTGCTATTTTGCTGCTTCAAGGGGTGATTATGCCGAGAGCTGTTCATTTGTTGTATATTTGGATGTGAAGAACTGTGTACATACAAACTATCCATGATTTAAATTGATATCCATTTAACCGCTGTGGACGTTTTCTAAAATTCCATCCCTTAGAAGTGAAAGTTTCCACCATAGATTTCAATTTTTGTGTGACAAATAAATTTTAATTTTGTGGGGGTGGCCTCCCATTGGGCTGTGGATCCCTTTTGTGGGCCTTGGCCCATAGGAGATTGTGGCCTGGAGCTCCCATAGGGCAGTGTGGTGCTAGGGCTTGGACCTTGTCCACCCTTCCCTTTATATTTTTGTTTTATTTCTATATTTTATTTCATAATAATTTATTATTATAATAATATAACTACGCTGAGAGGCGTTCTACAGTCGCATATGAATGTAAAAACCTTTGTCAATTAATAAATGATTTATTTAAAAAATAAATAAATAAATAAATAAAAAATGATCGATTTAATTTGATTACGCTGAGAGACATTCTACAGTCGCATATGAATGTAAAAACCTTTGTCAATTAATAAATGATCTATTTAATTTGACAGGCATTCTACATATTATTATGGGAATGGAATGTGGTAGTAGTTACAAACGTAATGAACCAACTGCCATTCCATAGATACGGTAGTGAATTGGTCACAATTGGATTTAATGTGTTTAAGAACACTGAAATTTCAAGTATTATCACTGGCGGCTACAGTTTTCTTGCCAGCTACAAACTGAGTGGAGCAACCCAAGAGTTTCATATAATAAGGTGTTAAAAGTAGATATACATATGATCATATATATTGTTTGTTTGTTGCCAACACATTTTTCTTTGTGTCTTTCTCTGTTGCAGCTGAAACCTCACCTTCCGCCTGAAAACAAATTTTCATTGTCATCACTGATGGGATGACATGATTTGTGATGAATCTTGAGGTAACTAACTTGCCATGGTTTCACTGATAATAACGTGGCCCTTCCCCTCTCGATTTGCATGTGATTAATCATGATCAATGTGGCTGAAAGAATTGTTATGTGACTTCCCTGCATGCATGGTGTCCATACCCTTTACCAACGTTCCATTTTAACACAAACATGAAGAGTAGTAAGGTTGCCGAGTTTTGTTTTGAAACAAAATAATGCATTGGCTTTAATGTTTCCATAGCATAGCACACTGTTTTCTATTCATTCAACTTTGGAATCATTCTTCGACAAATAGTTCGCAAATCCTTGTCTATGCCACCACATTTTGCATGCATGTATACTAGAGCACTTGCAATAACATTAAACAGGCATTCCTCTTTTCCTCATGCTTGGATAGATGCTGATTCCATGCTTCAAAGTTCTCCTTTCAGTTTGGTAACTTTTCTGGATGCAAAAATCTTCTAGTGGCTTGTGTTTTATATGGCCAAATGTACAGAAATTTTGCTCTGACCATTCGTTTCGAATTCCACCATTTTTTATTCTTTTGTCGCAGTTTGTATAAGATTTGGATTTTGTTATATTAATGTTGCTTGATCACTGGAAGTAAATGTGTGGTTCAGCTTCTATTATTTTTGTTTGGTTCCATGCAGTTAATGCAGACATGGCTCAGAAAATTTAAGATCTTTTACTATTTGCTCAGCAAAATTTAGGATCTTTTTCTTTTCCCATTAATCTTATCAAATTCTTTGTGAATAATTTCTTTTGCTTCTTCATGCCTAAATAGAAAGCCATCTATTACTTGGGGCAATAATGGCAATAACTATGCAGGAAATGATGATGTAATGATGCGAGGAATCATTTTCTCTAGAAATGTGCTTCTCGCCTTGCTAAGGACAATGACTCTTTTCACTGTGGTATTTTCTTAAATATCCCTATTTTCCCTTGGCTCCAAATATGGATTTGCTTTTAATTTTTAAAACCTTCTTTTGTTTTGTTTAGGCAAAGGCTATTGAGCTTTGCCAAATCCTACCGACATGTACAATTATAAGAATTTGAGCGACCTCTTATAGTAAATGATATTGGAGGCATGATTCTAAATATTCTTGTGTATTTTTGAAGCTTAACAATTGCAGAGTTGACATGATACGTTTTTAATTCCTTATGTAAATTACCAGGCTGCCATTAAGTTAAAATACATAACTATTTTCAATTTTCTTTCTGATTTAAGAAATTTTAGTCTTGTATAAGTTGACAATATTTTCATGGAAGTTTGCAATGAATTTTCAACATCCATGTAGCAATTGACATTTCACTTACATAGAAACTGCAATGAATTATGTGTAAATTTTATTGGCATTTAACATATTTTATCAAATCTAATTTACAAGATAGTATACTATGTTTTATTTATGTAAATGGAGAACTAAATGTGTTCCCAATTTTTGTGTGGCTATTATCCAATTTGCAAGATAGTATACTATGTTTTATTTATGTAAATGGAAAACTAAATGTGTTCCAAAATTTTGTGTGGATATTATTGAAGAGTATAGTGTAAATATTGAAATGAAGAGTATAGTGTATAGTGAGCAATAAAGTACAAGTGTTATTTTTAGAATATTTAATTTTAAATATTTAATGATAGAATATTTTGTAGCATTTCAAGTGTGATTCCATATCAATTGGGTGTTGGTAGTTGATGATGAACTACAATTGATTGAATACCTGAATGACTTGAAGATCAGTGATTAGAGATTATCGAGTTACTGAAATGATATGTAAGATAATTAAATCAGTCATTATGTTGTCATTGATGTCAACTAGTTTTGACAATACTTATCATGTGAATTATAAACATCTAAACATCTGTAAAAATGAGAGAAAAGATGAAGAACTGAGATATCTACATGGAGAGAGATGGATATAACAGATGAGGATAAGGAATACTTTGGGTAACTTATTGATGAGTCTATGATCTCATATTGTTGACTTGATTATGTTGCGTTAATCTATTATGAAGGAGGAAACAAAATTGTACAAGGCAATATGGTCAATAAATGAAGCACTTCAGTATACACTGAGCCAGTGTAGTGTATACCGAGCAGCAGTATTAACCGAGCTTGTGTTCGTCGACGCATTTCTTTGTTAACCGAGTTTGGATGAAAGTATTAAATGCTTAGTTTAGCCGACTGAATATGATGAGTTGGAAATTGTTATGATTTCGAGATTGAAGATAAAGTTTGTTATGAGATCCACGACTGACAAAATTCGAAGATCTAAAAGATGGAATTGAAATGTGTTATTGACATAATTGTCGAGGAAGGTTTAAGAGGCAAAATCAACGAAGAAGAATTAGCGAAAAAATCTAATGGTTGATATGAAAATGGTTTATCTATCTATATAAGAGATGAGTTTCTTTATAAAAACTATGCCGAAAGAAAAAAGACTGCAGAGATTTCGCGTGAATATAGTTTCATGCATGCCTGATCAGATTGGTTGAAGAAGAACTGAACTGCAGAACAATATCGAGTGTTAGAGAGCTATTACCAAGTGAAAGTAAGTTGAGGAAGTGAATTGAAATATTGATCAGAGGATTTGTGTGGGCTTAGAATAGATCTGAACATCTGCAAATTAAGTTGTATTGTAATCAGATCAACTACTGTTTCAGTTTAACCATTGATACAAAAAATCTCCTAACCGAGTGGACTTAACTGTCTTATGTTATTCCCCTATGTCATTCAAGGAATGTACATTGTTATCTTATTGACCCCATAGTGAATGCTAGTCGAAAGTTAACTGTTAGTCTTAAATCCTCTAATAAGGTCACATCTAACAGTGTGTTTGTAACCTTTAACAGGGTTGACTCTTCACCGAGCTCACTTCAGAAGAGTGAAAATTATTTTGGGTTGTCGGTCCCAGGTGTTTTTTTTTTCCCTTAGCAGGGTTTCCACGTTAAATCATTGTGTTATGTGATGATTGTTTTATTGTCATACTTTACATACTGTATATTTGATTTGGTCGGTAATCACAGTGAGTTAATTAACTGGTAATCGGTAAAAGGCACAAACAGTTTAATAGTTTATGTTACCGAGCTGCAAAATTTATTGAAATTATTTTAAGTGTTACATCTTTGCATTTGGGACTATAGGATAATTGATCTAACTGATTCACCCCCCCTCTCAGTTAGTCTAACAATTGGTATCAGAGCATTGGTTGCTTGGAACAAAGTTTTAAGGACTTCAACAGAAAGATTACAAGATGTATAAGAGGGAAGTGTCGAAGTTGAATAAGGACAACTTTACTATATGACAAAGTCGAATGAAACTTCACATATCCGGAATCGGAGATTCTGCCTTACATCTACTTGAACATGGCTACTTAGAACCATCGACTAGACCTTTTAACTCTTGATCAGTTGAGAGACCGACAAGAACACAACTTTACTATGATAGAGATTGCTGCTGCTCTATTTGATGTTGAATTTGAGGATGTCAAGACTTGCACTACTGCAAAGCAAATGTGGGATAAACTTGCTCTAGTCTATGGTGGTGATGCAAATGTGAAGAGAGCTAGAGCTGAAAGCTTAAGAGGCAGGTTTGATGATATGAAAATGAAGGAAGGAGAAAATATAGTACAATATACAAACTTAATCAAAGAGGTAGTCAATGCTATCCGAGGAGCTGGTGGTGTCATAGATGAAGATACAATGGTAAGTAAGATTCTAAGAACCTTGTTGCTTGCATATGCAATCAGAATATCTGCTATACATGAAATGAGGTCTGCACCTGGTAGCACTCTTACTCTTGATAGTTTGATTGGTAAGTTAACAACTTTTGAGCTGAACAATTTTGATAATAGTGTTGTACCGTCTATTGAGTTTGTTTTTATGTCTTCTCTGAAAATTGGTAAATCTAGCAGTAGACATAATATAAAGAATGATAGTGAAAGTAATACTGATGATGAGTTTGATGAACTTGAAGCTCTTATGGCCCGGAGACTGCCTAAAGGTAAAGGTAGATATAAAGGGAAATTACCTTTAGCATGTTTTAATTGCAAAAAAGTTGGCCATATTGTTGCTAGATGTCCCAACAGGAAAGAGGAAGATAAAAACCAAGATCGATCTGGTGATGGAAGCTATGGAAGAAGAAACAACAGAAGTTACCGACACTACAACAGAGACAATCGAGATCACAAAGATAAAGGTAAAAAGGTATGTTACTTTGCTGAAGAGAATGATACAAATACTAACACAGGATATGATGTTGAGGTAGTATTTGTTGCGATAAAAGATGATTCTGAGGAAGAAGAAAGATATGTAGAAACAACACTCATTTCTAAAGTTAGTAAAAATGATACTTGGATCATTGATAGTGGCTATACACATCACATGACTGGTGATGAAGATAAGTTTGATAATCTTGAGCACTATAATGGAGGATTAGTAAAAATGGGTAATGATACACCTTGCATGGTTAAAGGAAAATGATCTTTATTGATAAATGATAAAATCAGATGTGATAATTCTTATTGGGTAAAATGACTGAATTACAATTTGCTAAGTGTAGCACAGCTTAACAAATTAGGTCACCGAGTGGCATTTGAAAGCAATAAGGTGAGAATCTATGATAAGAGTGGAAAGCTTGTCGGAACAGGACAATCAAAAGGTAACTTATTCTATTTTGACAATGCTGAGACTTCTTGTTTACTGGTGAAAAATGAAGATGCATGGTTATGACATAAAAGGTTATGTCATGTAAATTTTGATAACATGATTAAGATCAGTAGAAAGAGAAAAGTTAGAGGACTGCCTAGCCTAACTAAACTGGATCATGTTATGTGTCATCAATGTCAGAAAGGGAAGATGACAAAATCTAGTTTTAAAAGTAAAAACTATTCAACAAAAGGAATTTTGGAGTTAGTTCACACCGACCTATGTGGTCCCATGAGAACTCAAAGCTACTATGGAGATAGATACTTTATTCTGTTGGTTGATGATTATACTAGATTAATGACTGTAATGTTTTTAAAAGAGAAATCTGAGGCATTTAAAATGTTTAAATGGTACAAGGCTAAAGTAGAGAAAGAAACTGTAAAAAATTGAAATGCTTGAGGTCTGATAGAGGTGGTGAGTTTAATTCTGATGAATTCACTAACTATTGTAATGAGTATGGCATCAAAAGACATGTTTCTGCACCTAGAACACCACAACAGAATGAGATTGCTGAAAGGAGAAATAGATCTATAGTGGACTGTGCAAGAACACTGATGATAGAGAAAAATGTTGCACATATGTATTGGAGAGTAGTTAGCACAACTGTATATGTCTTGAACGGAGTATAGTTAAAGAAAGACACGAACAAGACACCCTACGAGTTATGGTTTGGATACACACCAAGTGTAAGTTACTTCAGAATTTTTGGTAGCAAATATTTTATTCTGAAAGATGATAGGAACGAAAAATTTGACTCTAAAGGGGATGAGAGAATATTTCTTGGATATTCTACTAAAAGTAAAGCTTACAAGTGTTTGAATAAAGTTACTAATAAGATGATTGAAAGTGCTAATGTCAGAGTTGATGAATTTGTTGATAAAAATGATGATGAAAGCAATAAGGAGCCGGGAGACTATGGTAGATTTTCTTATGTTGAACATCCAGAGTACCTACTGAAGCCATGGGCTGAGTCAACCAAGCATTAGGAAAATAACACCGAGGAACAGAAAAGGGAAATCGAGGATCAGGAAGAAGTTGCCGAGAAAGGAAATGAACCTGAACAGAATGAAGAACAAACAAGAGATCAAATGCTAGCAAGATTTGTCAGAAGACATCATCCTGAGAACCAAATCATTGGAAATAAGCAAGCTAGGATACTGACAAGAAGTAAGTTAAGACAAAATGTATGCTTAGTTTGTGAGTTTGAACCGAAGAATGTTAAGGTTGCACTTGAGAATGATGAATGGATCAATGCTATGAATGAAGAGATAGAAAAAATTGAGAAAAATAAGACATGGACTTTAGTACCTAGACCAAAAAATAAAAATGTTATCGGTACTAAATAGATTTTCAGAAATAAGCTGAATGAGAATGGAGAAGTTACTAGGAACAAAGCTAGACTTGTTTGCAAGGGATATGCACAAGAAGAAGGTATTGATTATGGTGAAACCTTTGCACCTGTTGCTAGACTAGAGGGAGTCCGCATGTTACTTGCATATGCTGCACATAAGAAATTCAAAGTCTATCAAATGGATGTTAAGTTAGCTTTTGTGAATGGAATACTATAAAAGGAGGTCTACACAGAACAACCAGAAGGGTTTGTTGATTCGAATCAGAAAGACATGGTATGTAGACTGCACAAAGTTTTATATGGATTAAAGCAAGCACCGAGAGCATGGTATGAAAGGTTACATACTTATATTTTAAGTATTGGTTTTGTAAGAACTAGTGAAAACAACAATTTGTACATGAAAGGAGGATCTAATGATACTATTTTGATTGCTGAAATATTTGTGGATGATATAATTTTTGGAGGACAAAATCATATTTGTAAATCATTTGTTGATGAGATGAGAAAGAAATTTGAAATGTCAATGTTTGGAGAGATTAAATTTTTTCTAGGCTTGCAGGTTATTCAGCAAAATGATGGAATTTTCATCACACAATCAAAGTACATAAAGGAAGTATTGAGAACATTTGGCATGGAAGATTCTAAACCAGTAGGAACACTGATGGTCATAGGCTGCAAATTAACAAAAGATGATAAATCTACAGAGGTAAATCAGACATTGTACTGATCTATGATTGGTAAACTAATTTATGTAGTACACAGTAGGCTTGATATAGCACATGCAGTTGGGATTGTGGCTAGATTCTCTACCAATCCAAAGGATTCACATATGGTTGTAGTGAAAAGAATCTTGAGATATTTGAAGAAAACAAAGGATTATGGTTAATGGTATCCTAAGGAAAGAAAATTTGAACTAAGAGTTTACATTGACGCAGATTGGGTTGGAAATATAGATGATAGAAAGAGCACAACCGAAAGAGCATTTTTCTTTGGTGAAAAACTTGTAACTTGGATAAGTAAGAAACAACCTTGTATTTATCAGTCTACTGTTGAAGCAGAGTATGTTGCTGCAGCTACAAACTATTCAAACATTGCTTATATCAAACAAGTGTTGGAAGGGATGAATGAGGTAATCACTGAGCCGATGATTATATATTGTGACAACACTAGTGCAATAAATATTTCTAAGAATACTGTAATGCATTCGAAGACAAAGTATATATCAATTAAGTATCACTACTTAAGAGAACAAGCACAGGAGCAACAAGTCAAACTGGAACATGTTACATCAAAGGAGCAACTTGCTGATATTTTTACCAAGCCTTTACCGAAGGACGCTTTTGAATACTTGAAGACTAGACTTGGGGTCCGTCCCTTGTCTACCGGTCACTAATGTGATCTGGAGGCTGCATCAGCCTAATCTTATCAGAAGATCATTCATGTTGATGCAACATAGCTCACACTTTGGATCATGTCTAAAGTTGTGAAAGATTTGAGGAGCTACAACAAAGATTTGCATATCAGTATACAGAGATACATTGTTTGCACCAAACAACAGAGAGTTACTTGGCTATTGCAGAGCTGTATGTTTTATGTTTTTCTTTGGCATTGTTGTCAAAGGGAGAGATAAACAGTGAGGAGAGAAGGCTCGAATATGAAACATCTATCTAAGGGAGAGATAATCTGAGAGCTAAAAAGATCAAATCCGCAGAGGAGAGTCTGCACTTGTAATGCTGTTATGTAACGTAGTGATTAAAGATATTAAATATCAAGCTAGGGAGAACTTACCAAGCTACAACATTTACTTTCATAGTTGTAAAATACATGTTTGGTATGTGCATGACATATTTCCATATTGCTTATGTTGCCATCAATGCCAAAGGGAGAGTTTGATGAACTACAACTGATTGAATACCTGAATGACTTGAAGATCAGTGGTTAGAGATCACCGAGTTACTGAAATGATATGTAAGATAATTAAATCAGTTATTATGTTGTCATTGATGTCAACTAGTTTTGACAGTACTTATCATGTGAGTTACAAACATCTAAACATCTGTAAAAAGGAGAGAAAAGATGAAGAACTGAGATATCTACATGGAGAGAGATGGATATGATAGATGAGGATAAGGAATACTTTGGGTAATTTATTGATGAGTCTATGATCTCATATTGTTGACTTGATTATGTTGCATTAATCTATTATGAAGGAAGAAGCAAAATTGTACAAGGCAATGTGGTCGGTAAATAAAGCACTTCAGTATACACTGAGCTAGTGTAGTGTATACCGAGCGATGGTATTAACCGAGCTTGTGTTCGCCGACACATTTCTTTGTTAATCAAGTTTGGATGAAAGTAGTAAATGCTTAGTTTAGCCGACTGAATATGATGAGCTAGAAATTGTTATGATTTCGAGATTGAGGATAAAGTTTGTTATGAGATCCCACGACTGACAAAATTCGAAGAAGATCTAAAGGATGGAATTGAAACGTGTTATTGACATAACCGTCGAGGAAGATTTAAGAGACAAGAGCAATGAAGAAGAATAAGCAGAAAAATCTAATGGTTGATATGAAAATGGTTTATTTGTCTATATAAGAGATATGAGTTTCTTTATAGAAACTATGCTCGAAGAAAGAAGACTATAGAGATTTCGCGTGAATACAATTTCATGCATGCCTGATCAGACTGGTTGAAGAAGAACCAAACTGCAGAACAATACCGAGCGTTAGAGAGCTACTATCGAGTGAAAGTAAGTTGAGGAAGTGAATTGAAATATTGATCAGAGGATTTGTATGGGCTTAGAATAGATCTGGCCATCTGTAAATTAAGTTGTATTGTAATCATATCAACTATTGTTTCAGTTTAACCATTGATACAAAAAATCTCCTAACCGAGTGGACTTAACTGTCTTATGTTATGCCCCTATGTCATTCAAGGAATGTACATTGTTATCTTATTGACCCCATAGTGAATGCTGGTTGAAAGTTAACATCTTAAATCCTCTAACAAGATCACACGTAACAGTGTGTTTGTAACCTTTAACAGGGTTGACTCTTCACCGAGCTCACTTCAGAAGAGTGAAAATTATTTTGGGTTACCGGTCCCAGGTGGTTTTTTCCCTTAGCAGGGTTTCCACGTTAAATCATTGTGTTATGTATTTTTGTGATGATTATTTTATTGTCATACTTTACATACTGCATATTTGATTTGGTCGGTAATCACAGTGAGTTAATTAATTGGTAATCGGTAAAAGACACAGACAGTTTAATAGTTTATGTTACCGAGTTGCATAATTTATTGGAATAGTTTTAAGTGTTACATCTTTGTATTTGGGATTGTAGGATAACTGATCTAACTGATTCACCCCCCCGCTCAGTTATTCTAATAGTTGAAACTTCTAAAATATTGATATTAGAATATATGTTATTGAGGTATTTGAGAGTATTATTTGATATTAGAATATATGTTACTGAGGTATTTGAGAGTATTGTTTAAGTAGTTATTATGTGTTTAAAATTTAATTGAGATAAAAAATTCGGTTGTTCTAAGGAAAGATATTTTAGAAAGAGTTGGTGGAATTTAAGAAAACAAACATTTGAAACTTGTTGGTTAGAAAATTGGGAATATCATAATTAAATAAATATATCAATAATTTTCAATTACATAATACATATCGAACAAGGGAAGAAGTCCATGTAAGTATAATATCAATGATTTGTGTTCTTCATTTCATGAACCATTTGATATATGAGATTTAGTTAATGCTTTTTAGGTAAGAAGTGTAAAAGAAGAAAACAAAGAATAGAATTTGAACCACAAATAATATTATAATTGTGATGATGTAGCATTGAGTCTCTTATATATAATATTTTCTTCGGATTAACATTCTTTGCATTTACATTTTACTTGTATAATCCTGTTTAGAATCCTATTAGCTATGCACACACTCATTTGTTATTCCCTATCTTCTTGAGTATTTGACCATTTTCCTTTTCTTGCATAACCCATTGTTCAGTCAACCAAAACAATTATTATTATGTTAATAACCAACAACAAAATTTCAACCATCATAATGTTTGAAATGACCAATAAATGTACGAAGAAACTCTATACAACCCAAAGTTCTTCCAAAAAATGTTTGAAGAACAAGATACATCAAGGGAATGACAAAAACTAATGCCATGAATTAAAAAGGAAAAACAATTTGTTGGTTGTGTGAAGCATGCCAAAAACACAATATAATGAAAAAAAATGTTGAAAAAGGTTAGTAAATTGCCACTTATAGTCAGCAATAACCAAATGAAATTGTTGAAAAAGGTTAGTAAATTGCCACTTATAGTTAGCAATAACCAAATGAAATTATTTTGCTTTTCCCTAGATAAAAGAAGTTTGATTTTTCTTCTTGTCCAAATGTCAGATGAGCAAAAAAAAAAAGAAAAAGAAGAATTTAAATCATTGAAATGCAATTGGTAGACTTTGTTCTACAAATATGTCTTTTAAATTTGTTTGCACAAAATTATTTATCAACCAAATCTAGCTTTGTGTTTTGAGCTCAAAACAATTCCATGTCGCTGCTAGCCCAAGATAAAAAATGTTACATACTATTTAGTTTTCTCATTTTTAGTGGAAAAATAATTGAAAGGATATAAGTTCTTTATTGTATTTTTTCTCTTTTTCCAACAAGTGTTTGGAAGCACATTGCATCCCCATTACATCCTTGATAGTAGTTGTACGACAACAATGCCATATTTTCTAAGAGGCGGGCCATATTTTTAAGAGGGAAAAATCACAATCTTCTTTTGTTATGAGTGACTAATTGTGTTATCATTTTTGCTTGCAAGACTTACATTATTTTTCCAATGATATATAATCATTGAAAAAATAGCCCTTACTTATCATTGTTTATTTATTCTGATTAGAAGGAAAACAAGATTTGAAAGGTCCTAAACCTTTTACAAGAAAGCCGAAAGAATAAACATTAAGCACCAAAACCAACAACCAGCTGGAACACAAGAAGGACAGCCAGAGGACCAACAACAAAGAGGGACAACAAAAATGGACCATTGAATAGGGACAACAGCCTGAAACAACCAAATCCCCAAGAGAAGCACAAGGATCACTGCCGAAGAATGAACATTGGAGAGAAACAATCTAGAAAAAACCAAACAACAGGATTATCCCTTGGTCCCCTTCTTATGGGACCGAAGAGTCATATCAAAGGAAGGCGAGGATTTTTTGAAAGATTTACCTTTAACTGTAATCCAACCTTCCTCCACTTTAGAGGCCTCAACCTGCCAGCAAAAGGAATCCAACACCAAATTCCCGACACCCAATAAGGGACCAACACACTTCCTAGGCACAACCAAACTAGCAACCATAACACTCCTAGAGCTGGCACCCACCGAAGAGGGGGACACAATAGGGCCAGGAGGAACAACAACAGTAGACAAATCGACAAGAAGACAAGAGTCCTCCAACAAAGAACTTTCAGAGACAGGCACACCTAAACCAGCAAAAGTTGGAACCAGCACAACGTGGCCAGTAGCCTCCTTATTTGTTTTTCTTGGATTTATTGAGACATTTTTATTTGGTAACCACTATTTAGAAGGGAGTGTATATTTTTGTTTCTTGGGATGGTAATTAGATTTTATATTAATTGATTTATTTGTTATTATATTAGTTAATATTTTTTTATGATTTTATCTATTTATCGAGCTATCTTCTTTGATTCAATTGACTTTTAAATTGAATATTTTTTTTATCTTTTTAAAAGTTTGTCCATTCCTACAATTATTATATCATTATCTATGTGAATATTAAATATTTTTAAATTTGATATCTCTCAGTGTATAGAGGAAGATAAATAATGTATAGGGAGATATATAGGTATATACTTGTACAAAATTGGTATAAATAATACAAATATATTGGAGTTCTGTATATGATGTGCTATGTGGTCTTTATATTTTGTTAAATATTTAGTCTTCTATTTGGATTTAATCCATGTTCCCTTTGTATGATTGAGTCTGGGGTATAAACCACAACACTCAAAGTACTCGGGGCTCAAAACTTCCATCCATGTTTCCCAAATCTTTTGCTAACATTAGTTCAATTGTTGAGATCTGGGTCAAGTCATAAAAGGACAATAGTGAAATCTATAAATTTCAAAATTTAGAAATTGATATAAAAGGAGAAAGGAGAAATGAAAAGATATGAAAATTTGTAGCATTATTCTCTTGACATCTATATGGTGAGAGGGTGGTGGGCTATGAGTTTATGGATAATGGAAAGAGGGAGGGATTTCAAAAGGAATCCTTGAAGAGATGTGACCAATAAAAAGTTACTAGATAACTAGCATGTGAAATAATAAAGGAGTAATGTAACTCCAGACCAAATACACCCATGTAAAAAGGAGATAAAAGAAATATGAGAGATTAAGGAGTAAATAAAATTAGCAAAGAAACTAACAATGACTAACCCAAATCGTGAAAAAGGAGACATACATATTGTTGGGATAGAAGAAAGAGATTGTAGAAGAATGGAAATTACAGAGAAAATAAGAATGAAATGTGTTAATGGGGGTTGTACTCAGTGTGCCAAGGTGGGTGTTGTTGAAGACGAAGGAAAGGGAAACCTAGAAGTTGATTGGGGGATTCCACATAAATTAGATTCATGTTGGGAAAAGACATGACACATACTAACTAGTTTGAAGAAAGACATTGATGATTATGGAAAATCTAGAATGCTGTTAAGGGATTGTAGTATCACAAAGGCTCCAAACTTGCCACAACTTTCCAATTGTCCTAAAATTAGAATGAATTTTTCAAACCTATCAATAAAGTTGGATGGCAAATTTCTTGAATACTTGAAAACTTTGGAGAAGGTCTTGTTTATCTAGAAAGAGTATTTAGAAGATTAGGTTAGTGCGAGTATAAGAAACTCAAGAAGAGAGAAAATAAAAAAGAAAGAGAAATTTAAAATAATTTGGGTGAAGAATAATGATTAGTAACTGTTAATGTTATAGCTTATGTCGGATTAAACAAGATATCACACACACACACACACACATATTTTATCATAGTAAATACTATATCGACTAAGCAATGTTAATATTAACTGCAATATAACTAAACAATGTTCGGTATGTTATACTAATATTAACTTAATGTTAATTTGCAAAAACAACATTTGGTATGTTATACCAATATCAAACTAAACTGTTTGTATTATCGAAGGGGCTCCATCGTGGAGACACCTCCATGATGGGCGTGACTCCATGAGGAGTCACGACCATTGTGGAGATGCCTCCACCGTGGTCTGCTCCTTATTTATATGCGATGAGACTTATGCAAATAAACACGAAGGAAGTACATAAATACCATAATTCATCTGCTGTGTTTACAACATAAGAAATTCAGTCATATTAAATCTGAGTTATCATATATATAAATCAAGTTTCATTCTTATTAAATAATTATGTATATATATGTTCATCTGATCAAATTTTCAACATGGTATCAGAGTAGGCATAAATAAAGAGGATCCTGATCAGAATTATATAATACATATATATAATTTATTTAACATCTTCAATATGGTGAACGGAATGAGGTTGGAAGATCGTCTCGAAGGAGCATCAAACTATGTGGCGTGTAAATTACAAATGATGCTCACTTTAAAAGAACATGACCTAACATCAACATTGGAGAAACCCAAGACTAAATTAAGTGAAAAAGATGATCAAAATAAATGGGATAAAGATAACACCAAGGTGATGAAATTATTAGTAGATGGAGAAAAAGATCACATAGTGCCGATAATCATAAGATTAGAAACAACATGTGAGATGTTTAATGCTCTAAAGGATATGTATGAGATAAACAACACAAGCAAAGCACTTACTCTTAAAAATCAACTACATTAGATAAAGATGAAACAAGGAGAAACTATATCATCCTACTTCATGAGAATTACAAAATTGAGAAATCAACTCTTCGAAATTGGTTACTCTTTTGATAGTAAGGAATTATCAATGATCACACTTAACGGACTACCATTCTCATGGGAATCCTTCATTCAAGGAATAAGTGCTCGATCCAAAATTCCTAAATTTGATCGATTGAAATCAGACTGTATTCAAGAAGAGTCTCGATTATCAATCAGAGGAATCAATACAAATACTACAAAAGAAGTCTCCCAAGTACTCAATACAGAAGTACGCAAAAAGAAAATGAAGACCAACTTCAAAAGGAAAAATGGTAATGATTCATACAAAAAGAAAAAACCCAAACATAGAGACCTATCTAAAATACAATGTTATAGGTGTGACAAATTTGGTCACCTTGCCCAAAAGTGTCCCGAAAGAAACAAAATTGAAGCATCTTTTTCAAAAGTAAATAATACAAAAGAGGATGTGAAACCATAAACACTTGCCTTCTACTCTGCATTATCAAGTCAAGTTTCAGATAATCAAAATACCTGGGTTGTTGATAGTGGAGCCTCTCGACATATCACTGGATTCAAAGAACACCTAGACTCCATAGAAGAATATTCTACACAAGAAGTTACAATTGGAGATGATACAACCTATCCTGTAATGGGAGTTGGGACCTGCACCATATATCTTGAATCAGGAGTATCCCTACAACTTACTGGTGTTCTGTTTGTACCTGGCATAAGAAGAAACTTAGTATCAATTTCAGCACTAGAAGACAAAGGGTACAAAATCACCTTCATGGATGGAAAGATTCTAGCTTGGCCCAAGAACTCAAATATAAAGAATGCACACACTATTGGTGTTAGAGATGGGATTCTCTATAAATTAAGTACTTCTTCAAATCAAGCCCTTATGACTTCAGTAAATGAAAGTGAACTATGGCATAGGAGATTAGGACATTTTCATTTTCATGGTTTAACCTCTTTAGAGAAGATGGTTACAGGACTACCGAAACTAAGATCTGAAAATATTGGAGCTTGTAAAGGTTGTGCACTAGGGAAGAATACTAAAAGTACTTTTCATCATAGTGAAAGTAGAACTAAGAATATCTTGGAACTTATTCACTCCGACTTATGTGGCCCTATGTTTGTTCCCTCTATTGGAGGATGTTTGTATTATCTCATCTTTATTGATGATTACTCTAGGAAGACCTGGATATATTTTCTAAATGTAAGGAGTCAGAAGAAATTCTCTTAAAATTCAAAGAATTTAAGGCTCTAGTAGAAAATCTAGCAGGTAAGAAAATTAAAATATTGAGAACAGATAATGGAAAAGAATACACTTCTGAAATATTTCAAGGTTTCTGTAAACATGTTGGGATCAAGAGGGAGTTCACTGTTCCATACAACCCTCAATAGAATGGAGTAGCTGAGAGGAAGAACAAGACAATAGTAGAAGCTGCTAAAGCAATGATGCATGATCAAAACCTAGGAACTCATCTTTGGGCCGAAGCATCTAACACTGCTGTATATGTTCAAAATAGATGCCCTCACTCCCACCTTGAAGATAAAACCCCGGAAGAAGCATTCACAGGTACAAAACCTAATATTAGTCACTTAAAGACTTTTGGATGTCTTGTATATATTCATATTCCTAAAGAGAAAAGAAACAAATTAGAACCCTCTAGAAAGAAAGTTATATTCGTGGGATATAGTGAAAACTCCAAAGCCTACAAAATTTATATACCAGGGCAAAGAAATATTGAGCTAAGCAGAGATGTAATATTTGAAGAGGATATTGCTCTCATGAGATCCAAAGAAGACATTAATGATCCTCCAGAAGATCAAAATCTTGAGATTCAGAGGGAGAATCAAAAAAGTTATAGATAATGAATCTTCTATTCCTAATGAACCTGAAATAGGAAAGAAGAGACCCCTTTGGGCTAGAAAAGTAATTGAAGAAGGTGAAAGATATGCTGCTCTTGATGGGACTATCAGAGAGAAAAAAAGACCCCATAGATTCTCCAGTTACGTTGCACTTATGAGTGAACTTCTAAACTCAGAACCCTCTAACCCAAAAGAAGCTCTTCAACACCAAAATTGGAAGAATGCAATGACAGAAGAATACAACTCTATCTTACAGAATGATGTATGGGACATTGTACCAAGACCTAAAAATAAATCAATGGTCTCCTCCAAATGGCTATTCAAAATTAAACATGCTGCAGATGGAAGTATTGATAAGTACAAGGCAAGATTTGTTGCAAGGGGTTTCTCTCAAAAAGAAGGCATTGACTATGAAGAAACCTTTGCTCCAGTTGCTAGATATACCTCGGTAAGAACAGTTATTGCCATTGCTACTGCCAAAGGTTGGAAGATCCATCAAATGGATGTGAAAACAACTTTTCTAAATGGTGTGATTGAGGAGGAAGTATATCTAGAACAACCAGAAGGATTCATAGTACACAATCAACATACTCATGTATGTAAACTTAAGAAGGCCTTATACGGACTTAAGCAAGCACCTAGAGCATGGTATGAACGGATAGATCACTATCTATCTAAACTTGGTTTTTCTAAAAATGATGCTGACCCTAATCTCTATTTTAAAGTGGAAAAAGGAGATATGTTGATTTTAATACTCTATGTAGATGATTTACTAATCACAAGTGAAGACCATCTAATTAATAAATGTAAAGAAGATCTTACAGCTGAATTTGAGATGAAAGATTTAGGGTTACTACATTATTTTCTAGGTTTGGAAGTTTGGCAACATGCTAATGAGATACTTCCAAATCAAGGAAAATACACTATAGACATTCTAAAAAGATTTGGAATGATGGATTGTAAGCCTGTGTCCACTCCTATGGAAGTAAATCTACTTAAACTGAAGGAAGAAGCATCAAGTTCATAACCTATAGATTCCTCTCTTTATAGACAAATTACTAGATCTTTAATGTACCTAGTAAATACCAGACCAGATATCTGTTATATAGTTAATGCTCTCAATCAGTTCATGTGTGAACCCAAACAAATTCATATGATAGCAGCTAAGAACTTACTAAGGTATCTTAGAGGAACAATAAATCTTGGACTAAGGTACAAAGATGTAGAGTTACAACTACATGGATTTACTGATTCAGATTGGGCCGAAAGCACTATAGATCAAAAAAGTACCTCAGGATGTTGTTTTAGTTTGGGTTCAGCGATGATATCTTGGTTTAGTAGGAAACAATCCTCCATTGCTCAAAGCTCCACAAAAGCCGAATACATTGCTGCATCTATGGGAGTACGTGAAGCTGTATGGTTGAGGAAACTCATCTTTGGATTGTTTGGAAGATCCTTGAAGCCCACCATTATATATTGTGATAATCAGAGTTGTATAAAGCTCTCCTTGAATCCTGTATTCGACAATAGATCCAAGCATATTGAGATACCTTATCACTATGTTAGAGATATGGTGGAAAAGAATGTTATTGAGCTAAAGTACATTAGTACAGAGGAACAATCAGCAGACATTCTTACCAAGGATTTGGCTAAGGTAAAGGTAGAGCACTTTAAAGGTAAACTTGGTATGATTGTAATTCCTGAGAAAACATCTCAGTAAATTTTTATTGTTTCAATAAAACATTCTTTATTATGAGTGATATTTCATAATCTTGCGTTCTTTGTGTATATCATTGAAAGTGACGACTTTTGATGATTTTCACTTGTGATAAGAAGGTTGTTATAAGGTGACGATCTCATAAAAACCTATTTATGTCTTCATGGTAAGTATTATGTATGTAATACTAGTGCACATACTATGTTAGACATTTCTGAGTACTTGGTGAATATCATGGACTTGATATTCAGGAGGCCAATACTCTTGATAATCACTTTGAGCAATTGGTGAATATCTTGTGAGTTGATATTCGGGGACCATTGCTCTGAGTAATTGGTGAGTATCATGGACTTGATACTCAGGGACCATTACTCTTAATATTAGTAAAATGATATGAATATATAAAGTGATTATTATACTCACATTGAGTACTTGGTGAATATCATGGACTTGATATTCAAGAGGCCAATACTCTTGATAATCACTTTGAGCAATTGGTGAATATCTTGTGAGTTGATATTCAGGGACCATTGCTCTGAGTAATTGGTGAGTATCATGGACTTGATACTCAGGGACCATTACTCTTAATATCAGTAAAATGATATGAACATATAAAGTGATTATTTATACTCACATATATTTTTGTTAATACTTGTTATCCTCCCTAGCTAAGAGGGAGTGTTAATGTTATAGCTTATGTCGGATTAAACAAGATATTCACACACACACACACACACACACACACACACACACATATATTTTATCATAGTAAATACTATATCGACTAAGCAATGTTAATATTAACTGCAATATAACTAAACAGTGTTCGGTATGTTATACCGATATTAACTTAATGTTAATTTGCAAAAAAAACATTCGGTATGTTATACCGATATCAAACTAAACTGTTTGTATTATCGAAGGGGCTCCATCGTGGAGACACCTCCACGATGGGCGTGACTCCATGAGGAGTCACGACCATTGTGGAGATGCCTCCACCGTGGTCTGCTCCTTATTTATATGCGATGAGACTTATGCAAATAAACACGGAGGAAGTACATAAATACCACAGTTCATCTGCTATGTTTACAACATAAGAAATTCAGTCATATTAAATCTAAGTTATCATATATATAAATCAAGTTTCATTCTTATTAAATAATTCTATATATATATGTTCATCTGATCAAATTTTCAACAGTAACAAATGAAATGCCACTAATAAATGAAAAGTTGAAGATATATTTTGAAGAGTCACAACCCTCATACAAGAACCCATCCTCTAAGCTGTATAAGAGAAGGATTTTGGTAGAAGAGATACCATAAAGTAAAGAGATAGAAGTAAAATAAGATAAAGAAGTTGATTGGGAAGAGATAATGGGAAAGAGTTTTTTTTAATTAATCTGGAAAGAGATAAGGGTGAATAATATAAACCTCATATAATACAGACAATGAAAAAGGAAAAAATAGAAGAACCACCCATCCGTAGAAAGAAAATCAAGCAGAGTCATCATTTAAAATTCTAGTCTTGGAAAAGATACTATAGAGGTTGTGCAACACATATTCTTGTTAGATTCATTATGAAAAATGAGAGACATCAAGGATGACAAACAAAATTTGTTAGATTTCATATCTTCATTAAGAAAGGATATTTTGGAGAGGGTAAGAAATCTTATCCAAAGAATGAGAAGAGTTCAGATGAAGTAAAGCAAGAACTCTTAACAAAATTTGACACTCTGGATATCACTACAGGGAGTGTTAGTAAAATGAGGGATTTAGCACAAAGAGAAGATGAATTGATCAAGGGTTATAATAAATGATTTTAAGAATCTAGTTAAAAATTAGAATAACCACTATAAGAACAAAACCTCCTAATTTTATTACCTTCACTCTTTTATGGTGTTATAAATGAGGCTCTATTACACCTAATTTGTATCATTTCTATTAAATCTATGTTGATCTTTTCTCAACTTCCCCTTTTTTTCAAATAACTAGGGTAATCTGTTGAACACACAACAAGACTGAGAAGGAGTGAGGGAGTAGGACGAATCAATCTTGACCAAATCTTAAAACTTTTCTATCACACACTTATTAATTATCTTTATTCAACTTAAACTTCAAAGAAAGAAATTTTAATGAAAAGAAAAACACATGAACACAAATTTTTTATGTGGAATTCCAATGTGGAATAAACCATGATGAAAATTACACTCACAATATAGATAATTGATTACAAAGGTTTTAGGCCATGAGCCAAGCAACACATTGCACCTGAAAAGGACTTGTAGGATGAGGCGCCAACCCCAAGACAAGATATAAATGACTTGAAAATCACTTAAATTAATTATTTATTCAAATAAAGATACAAGTATAACAAAGATACCAAAAGAGTCACTTCCTCCTAGCAGACACAACGATATGATGAATTGAAAAATGTAGGATCTTTTGATCAATTGCTACAACAACTCTATAAAACTTGCACACTCTCACCTCTACTCTTTCACATTCATATCACATTGAATTCACATTAGATCCTAGTAAAATACAAGTCAATCCACACCTTAACTCAACCATCCATGCATCTATATATATATATATCAATTGGATAATCCAAAATTGCAACTAGGTCGACCACAATAGAGATAATAATCATTTACAAAATGTTGACCACCACGAATGCATACCCTCAATGAAGTACACTTCAAGTGATAAAGAGGACCCAAATACATCACAAAAAATGTCCCACAAATAATTTAATCAAAGTGCAAGCATTGCAACACTCTCCAAAGTCGATGCCAAACGTAACGTATAGAAAAATATAGGAACACGTTAACTAGTTAGCCTAGAAATAATCTTTGATACACATAACACTATGCGAAGCACAAAATGCTATTAAAAAATATATATCAACCTCTTAACTCTTCCTCCAAAGCATATTCAGACCAATAAGTCATAAATCAAATCACCATAATCAACAAAGTAAGCTAGAGGCCAACACATCCAATAATGTCGTACTTAGAACAACGTAACTTCATTTATGGAGCAAATCCACATAAGATATTTGAACTGGAACTATGCACAAATGTTAGGAACATGTCCACCAAACTACACACCTAGAAACATCAATTTAGTGCATTCTCTAGACTAGTCTTGACTATTCCTAATAGTTAGCCTCACTGTTAGCAAGCATCAAAACAAAAATCCGATATCTAAACTTTTGTGGACTTGAAAGTAGGATAGTGAAACATTCACAAACCATACATGATAGCACCAAAACTACATGTCACCAACTTCTTAAGTAGAGCAATGTGGAGAATTCTCCCATAAGGACTTCAGATACTCTTTCTTGCATATACCAACTTCTTGTACTTGTTACCTTCCAGTTATACAACATACTCAGTTATAACATCATTCTTAACATGACATAATATCTTGACCATTTTTGGTGCACTGCAAATTTTTAAACTCTATGTTTTCATATTGGATGATTTGGGTGGGGGGAAAACCCTTGTTGCCGAGTCTCTACTAGTAAGTATTAATCTTGTGCTTGACAAACCCAATTGACCCACTTGTCAGGAATTGACTCTTTCTGGAGTCGCAACAACAAATGGAGACAATGGGAATCCACCCAAGGTGGATTGTGTTGTCTCAAGTGTGGTTCTTGAGAAAGGAGACTAGGCAAAGAACCAAAGCAGTGCTCATTTAGAAGGTTGGAAACAAATCCTCATAGGTGACTACCAAAAGAAGGAAGATGCCGAGGTGGTACCAAAGTGCACATAAATAGAGGAGTGAATGGCTATCAAGGTTCTTGATGTTGTGGTTGAACAAATTGTTTCCTCTATGAGCAATACTTTGGTTGGTCATTTTTCTCTCTTTTCCTGACCATTGACATGGTTAGAAAGTGGGTTTTTGAGAGGTGGAAACTCAAAGGAAGTGTCATGACTAGCGCAATGCCATGATCATTATTCTTGTTTAAGTTTATAGTGATAGAAGACATGACCTCTATTTTGTCTAGTTCGTAGACTTATGGAAAACATTACCTATTTCTTAGTTGATGGAAACTTGGTTTTGACCTTGCGGTTGACCCGTGTCTAACAACTCTTGTGTGGGTTATAATGTTGGGTCTTCTGCTTGAGTTCTTAGAAAACATGTTTTTTTGTAGATTGACAACGCTTTGGAAACTATTTTTAAACAAACGAGGTCACTAGGATGAAGTCCAAGTTAGTTTTTTCCATTTTTGTGTCAATGTTGCTATTAGTAAGACTCTACCCAACTTTATTACCCTACAATCCAAACTGGGTAGTAGACAAAGCATTAGTATATGATAATTCCATGGTCTTCTGTTAAAAGTGTAACAAATTGGGCCACATGATTTTCGACAGCAAGGTCCCTAAGAAAGAGAAACAAAAACTAAAGGGTATACCTCACTTTTGAGGGTTAATTCATCCCTAGAGGCTATGGGTTTAGATACTGATAGTGATGAATATCCTTTTATAGATGGGCTTCTCAAACTTCTTGAAACACCCAATAAACTTGACTAGGCCTTGGACCTGGCTACTGAAAAATGCCTTGGATAGTGCTCCTATTTTTGGTCAAGAAGGGAATGTTAGAAAGAAAAGTCCACCAACACAACTGAGAGGGGGGGGGGGGGGGAAGGGGGGTGAATCAATTATGAGCCTAATTAACTTAAATTAAAATCTATCAAATCTTTAGCTTGTAATCAATAACAACAATAACTATAAGATAATAAACATACACAATAACACCAGATATGTTAACTAGGGAAAACCTTGATCAGAGGGGAAACCCCAGTGGGAATGATGCCCACGAGATGATGTACTAATATTAAAGTTCCTTGTGAAAGGATAAACCCTGTTAGAATTCTTTTACAATACAATCAGTATATATGAGTCCCTGTTAGGAGACTTTGGATCCCTGCTAAAAGATCCCAACCTTGTGAAGAGTTGATTGAGAAACACAACAAGGAAAACTAAACCCACAGTCTAAATTACTTCAAGACTGTATTCACTAAACAATCTTTAGGACAACACATCCAAGGGTGAATTGGCTAAAGGAGAAAATCTCTTTGCCTATACAGTTCCTTTGAAGTCCTCAACAAACCAACAACATCATCTTCTACTATGGTCATAAAGATTTTGCATTCAAATTTCACACAACATCTCATGACTGCATGATATCCTTATGATACCCCCTTGCATAAAATAACCTTCCTTTCCTTTATACCAAGTCCTAATGATTATTGAGTTGGCCAAAAGGCTTTCTCAATTACAATTAATAATACATGACATCAATAAGAATTTACAATACACGTTACATTACATTTAAACACTTCCATAGAATTATTAATCTGTAGTTGGCTCACAAATAAGTAGCACGCTTCACATCATCCACAAGTCTTCATAGAATGCAAAGTAGATTTTTTCATGTTTATCCAACCATCCTTAATATGTCATCAACAACATATCAACCTCGCTGAAACAATAAATCTCGAATAACTGTTACCAGTTCCTGGAAACTCTCACTATGAACCGTCTTTAATAAAATTAGCATAACTCAAATATATTTGCATAATTTTTTTTGCGCTTACAACTACATCATCAGAATATGTTCTTGAATTCAAATAAATCTTGACAAAACTCAATTCATCAGCATAAAACCTCAAGAAACAATTTTGTGCCTGTAACTCTGTCTAGAAAGCATATATGTTGACATCAATGACAAACCCAGTCATGAATGTAACATATAAGAACTCAATCATCTCTAATCAACATTCAATTTGCCCTGCTAAAAACATTCATTAACATTCATGCTAACAATCTCCCCCTTTGACATTTATGGCAGCATAGATGAAAAACCATCTAGTCCCATGCTATCTTTAATAATCTCCTATCAATATATTTCTTCCTCATCTGCTTGTACACACTCTCAAAATCATGTCTCCCCCATTCAATCTACTCTTAAGATTTTCTTTTCCTTAAGATTTTTCATGTATATCTCTCCCCCATTGACATCAATGACAAAGATGTCTATACGTCAATTCTCAAAGTTCAATAATCTCCAATAAAATCTACAAAAGTGCTTGAGTATCAAAAGATACTGTAGAAAACTCATGACAAAGAGTCCTTAATGACTTAGCTTGAGCAAAGATACTCCCTTAGGAGAAGCATCAAGCATCCTATCCAGATAGGTATAGTGCTTTGATCATGCTAGATTGATGCATTCCTGCATCCATTACTCTGAAGAGGGTTGGGGAATAACCCCAAGCACACCTATCAAATACTCAAAAGTATCCTTAGCCAAAGGTTTTGTGAATATATCTACTATCTTCTCCTTTGTACTAACATACTCCAATTTGATTTCTTTTTTTGCAACCTTCTCTCTCACATGATACTTTATTGCAATATGTTTGGTCTTTGAATGTAATACTGAATTATTTGACATGGTAACTATACTTGTATTATCACAATATATGATAATAGGCTTGGTAAATTCAATGCAAATATCCATCAACATTTGATTCATTCAAGTGATTTGATTATAATTATTTTTTGTTGTAACATATTCTTCTTCTAATGTACTCTGTGATATACAATTATGTTTCTTGCTCAACCAGGAGACCAATCTTCCTCCCAAGAAGAATGCTCCACCACTTGTACTCTTTTTTTCATTCGCATTTCCTCCCCAATCTGCATCAGTGTATGAACATAGTGTAAAATCATGTGATCTGTCATACCAAAGCCCATATTCTAATGTACCCTTCAAGTATTTGAAAATCATTTTTACTACTGCAACATGTGTCTCTTTAGGTTTTGCTTGAAATCTAGCTAGAATCTCAACTGCATTAGCTATATCAGGTCTTGTATGAGTTAAGTACTGTAGTCCTCCAATCATAGATCTGTATCTTTTATGTGTTGCATTAAGTAATTCATCATTGCTTGATAATTTACATCCAGTTACCATAGGGGTTCCAATTGGTTTACAATTCTCCATTCCAAATTTTGTCAACAAGTCCTTAAGATATTTTGTTTGATATAAAATGTCATCCTTGTTTTGTGTAATTTGAAATCTCAAAAATTATTTCATCTTATTTCTAAAAACCCATTTTGTGCCAATAAAATTCTTGTCTTTAGATCTAGGGACCAATTCCCAAGTCTTGTTCTTTTCAATTTTCTCAAGTTCTTCTTTCATTGCTTTCATCCAAAGTTCATCTTTGCATGCTTCATCTGCAGTCTTTTGTTCAACTTGAGATATTAAACATAGTTCTTCATTTACCTTGTTCCTTGTCATAACTCCTTTGTTTTCACTTGCAATGATTTGATTTGTAGGGTGATTTATTGCAACATATTTAGGTGTTCCTAGTTCAGCTCTGACTTCTTCTCTAGGTGCTTATTTAGGTTCAACTCTCAGTTCCAATCTAAACTCTTCAATCTGCAAATCATTGTTAGTTACATAAAATAATTCATGTTCATAATTCTGATTAATGTTATTCCTTTTTCTTTTATCTCCATCAGAATCATAATCAAGAATTCTCTCCTAGATTCTAAAATTTTCATCAACCTTCACATTAGTACTCTCAACAATAGTCCTTAATCTTTGATTAAAACATCTGTATGCTTTACTTTTGAATGAATAACCAAGAAAATTTCCTTCATCACTTCTGGCATCAAACTTTCACATATCATCATCTCTTTTGATATAACATTTACTTCCAAAGATTCTAAAATATTTCACATTAGGTGTATGTCCAAACCAAAGTTCATAAGATGTCTTACCAATACCTTGTCTAATCTGAACTTTGTTCATTGTGTAAACTGCAGTGTTCACTACTTCTCTCCAAAAGATATGTGATACATTACCTTCAAGCATCATAGCTCTAGCTGCCTCATTAACTGATTTGTTTCTCTTTCTACTATACCATTCTATTTCAGTGTCCTAGGTGCTAAAAGTTGTCTCTTAATTCCATTGTCTTCACAAAAGATATTAAACTCATTTGAAGTAAACTCTCCTCCTCTATTAGATCTCAAACATTTAATCTTTAAGCCAGATTCATTCTCAACTCTATTCTTCAATAACTTAAACTTCTCAAATGCTTCCAATTTTTCTTTAAGAAATGAAAGCCACATCATTCTTGTAAAATCATCAATACAAAGAATAAAATACCTTTCACCATAGAATCCTTTTGTCCTTGTAGGTCGCATAAGTGTGTATGCAAAATCTCCAACTTGACTGATGTTGTAAACAATTTGCTCGGAAATGAATTCTTTCTTTGTTTATCCATAACACATTCCTTGTAAATCATGTTAGTAGGATTCAAAATCTTAGACAAGTCTCTAACTACATTTGATGAGATGATCTTCACAATGTTATCAAAATTGATATGAAAAAATCTCTTATGCCATAGCCAATTGTCATCCACTTTAACAATCAAACATATCATTTCAGTAGGAGACAACTGTAATACATTACCTTTTGTCTTTATACCCGTTCCAATTAGTTTTCCATCACTTTTTTTAATAACACAAGCTGTAATATAACTTGCATCCTTTGTCCATAAGCTATCCAACACCCAAAATATTATGTTTCAATCCATCAACAAAGTAGACATCTTCACTGTTAGTCTTTCCATCAAGTGTAATAGATCCTTTTCCTTTAATTTGACATGGTGTATTATTTCCAACTCTAACTATTCCTCCATCATATCTATCAAGTTCAAAAAATTTGTCCATATCTCCAGTTATATGATGAGAACATCCACTATCAATAACCCAATTAGACTTTTTCTATTATACATGTGAAACTAAAGATTTTTCTTCTCTTACTTTTTCTTCATTAGAATTTTCATCTTTAATAGCAACAAATCCTATTTCATCTTCATTTTCATCATCACTTTCAAAAAAGTTTACATCTTTAAATGCAATTTTTCCTTCTTCATCAACATAACAACAATTTTTAGTCTTAGGTTTATAAGGTTTTCTATATCTGATCTTCTTTTCTCTCTTAGGATATTTAGATGAAAAATGACCAAATTATTTGCATGTTCAACAAGAAAAAGCTTTATAACCTTTAAGTTCTCTCCTTGCAATCAGTGTCATTGCATCATCAAAATTTCTTTCTTCTTCTTGCTTAGATGCCCAATCTCTAGCATAATCTCCACTGGTACTTGCACTTCTTGTCAACATAGGTCTATCCTTTTGTTTGCTAAAAGTTTTTTCTACTCTAGGTGATTCTTCCTTTTTTTTCAGCCATTTCTCATGTGCTTGCAACTTTCCAAGTAGCAATTCTTTTGTAAAATCAGGTGTAATAATTTCTTCAATAATCCATGCTTTGTATTCAAAGGCCGGTGGTAGAGATTTCACTATCTTCCATATGACTTAATTATTTGATTTCCTTCCACCACAACTCTTAATTCCTGCAACAATCTTAGTAATCTTGCTAAAGTAACCTCTTATAGTTTCAACTTCCTACATCTTAGCACTTCAAACATACTAATATAATTTTGTAATTTAGCTTTCTTCAAAGTCTCATCTCCTTCAAAAAGATTTTCCAATTTAGTCCAAATCTCAATAGAAAGTCTTAGATATTTTACCTCAATATATTTTGTATCCAGAAGAGCTGATAAAATAGCCTCTCTAGCAAGCATGTTGTACATGTATTGGTTCTTTTCTTCATCTATACATGAATAAAGTTTGTCTTCTTCTACAATAGTCTTATTCATCTTGATAGCCAACCAATAGTCAATTCCCATTCATAGAAAGTGTGTCTTCATTCTTTTTTTCCAATTGTCAAAATTTACTCCATCAAACTTCAAACTTTCTTTCTTGAAAAATGTAGTAGCCATGGATCTCCTTAAGCTGTTAAACTTTTCCTTCAAGGACCTGATGCTCTGATACCAATTGTTAGAAAGAAAAGTCCACCAAAACAAATGAGAGGGGGAGGGGGTGAATCAGTTGTGATCTTAATTAACTTAAATTCAACTCTAACAAATCTTAATCTTGTAATCAATAACAACAATAATCATAAGATAATAAACATACACAATAACACTAGATATGTTAACTAGGGAAACCCTTGATCAGAGGGAAAACCCCGGTGGGAATGATGCCCATAAGATGATGTACTAATATAAAAGTTTCTTTTGAAAGGATAGATCCTATTAGAAGTCTTTTACAATAGAATCAATACATATGAGTCCCTGCTAGGAGACTTTGGATCCCTGCAAAAAGATCCCAACCTTATGAGGAGTTTATTGATAAAAACAATGAAGACAACTTAACCTACTGCCCAAATTGCTTCAAGACTATCTTTACTAAACAATCTTTAGGATAAAACATCCAAGGGTGAACTGACTAAAACAATAATTCTCTTTACCTATACAGTTCCTTTGAAGTCCTCAACAAAATAATAACATCATTTTCTGCTCTGATCATAAAGATTTCTCATTCAAAGCTCGCATAACATCTCATGACCGCATGATATCCTAATGAAACCCCCTCACATCAAATAGCTTTCCTTTCCTTTGTACCAAGTCCTAATGATTATTGAGTCATCCTAAAGGCTTTTTCAATTTACAATTAATAATATAGGACATCAATAAGAATTTACAATACTCATTACATTACATCTAAACACTTCCATAGAATTATTAATTTGTAGTTAGCTCACAAAGAAGTAACACACTTCACATCTTCCACAAGTCTTTGCGGAATGCAAAGTAGATTCCACCATGTTTATCCAAGCATATTGAATATGCTATCAACAACATATCAACCTTGCTGAACTAGCTTCAACCTTGCCGAAACAATAAATCTTGAATAAATGTTACCAGTTCCTAGAAACTCTCATTGTGAACAGTATTTAATAAACATCACATAACTCAAACATATATGCATAAATTTTTCTGTGCTTATAACCACATCATGATAACACATTCCTGAATTCAAATAGATCCTCACAAAACTCAATTCATTAGCATAAAACCTCGTGAAACAATTATGTGCCTATAACTCAATTAACTGTGTCCAAAAAGCATATATGTTGACATCAATGAAAAACCTAGTCATGAATGTAACGTATAAGAACTCAATAATCTCTAATCAACATCCAATATGCCTTGCTAATAACATTCATTAACATTCATGCTAATAGGGAAATCAATTGTTGATTGTGTAGGTGGATCTTTTGGAGCAAGGAGAAATAGTACCTTCTATACCCCAAATTTTGGTCACCTTGGTCACCCCTAATGATAAGGGTATCCCACCCAAGTCAATGCTCACTCCCCACTTGTGGGTAAGAGATTCTCATCACCAGGCGCATATACTAGCTCTATTGTTGATGATATTTGGATAATCTAGAAAAAGAAAATAAGAACAAGAGGGCGGATGTTGGCTCTAACATGAAGGAAGGTCATCCTTCACAACATGTCACAAGGAAATGAGAAGTCATGAGGGAAATCACCAATGGAAGGAAGAGGACCCTAGAATCAGTAACCAAGAAAAAGAAATGAGGTTCCTCTCATGAGACATGCAGGGGATGAATGGCCCCCATAAATAACTCACCCTTAGGAATTGTACCATGGAAAATGGTATTTATATTTTTCTCATTTAGGAAGTAAAGATGACCAAATCCTCTTTTAGCACCCTTGCAAGTATTTCATGGTCAGGCTCACAATATTGTATAGTGGAAGCACTTGGAGCTTTTGGTAGTATTGTCACTATCTAGAACCCACTAAAGGTTTAAGGGGCTTTGATCTCTTCTAATTAGAATACTTTAAGCACCAGATTCAGTTATGGAGGTATGATGGTTTATGATGAATGTTTATGCACCCAACTCTCGCAATAGAAGGAAAAAGGTCTAGAATGAGATTACTTCACTTATACAACATTCCACCCAAAATTGGCTCCTCGTGGATGACTTCGATTCCCCTCAAGCTGCCTTGCAAAGAAGATGGGTGGTCTTAATGACTATATTGAAAGTATTGCTAATTTCTTTAATTTTATCAATGAAATAGGTTTGGTTGACATTAAAATTACTGGAAAAAAGTTTACTTGGTCTAACCATAGGAAGGGTGTGGACCTTATTCAAGTGAGGCTAGAAAAGTTTCTATGCACGACCAATTGGGATTTAGGTTTCAATTCCTTCCTTCTTCTCTTCCTCGAACTATGTCTAATCATAATTTTCTTCTTTTGGATTGGAGAAATACCGTGTACAAAATCGATAGAATCAAATCTTTTCTTGACAATCTTATCAAATGTAACTAGAATGGGTTTGTCCCTGGAATAAAAATCCTTGATGCAACCATTAATTCCCACGAATTGTTCCATTCTATGGAGAAGTGCAAGCTCCCTAGGATGGATCTTAAAGTGGACATTTCAAAAGCTTATGACAGGGTCAAGTGTGATTTCCTTTTCAAAGTACTTGAGAGATTTGGTTTTCATAGGAAGGTGATTGTACTAATCAAGAAATGTGTGACTACTATTAATTTCTCTATCCTATTCAGTGGGGTCCACAGGGTTTTTTTTGGTACTGCTCGAGGCCTAAGGTAGGGCGATCCTCTACCCCCAACCTCTTCATCCTATTGGCTGAGGTTCTTGGAAGAATATTTCTATGCATGCTATGTGAGAAAATAATCCTTGGGTTATGCCCTTCTTCACCTTTCCATAGGTGGTCTTGCAACAGTTTGTTGATGACACAATCCTCTTTGGTGCCATGTTTGTGCTCGAAGATAGAAGTTGTAAATAATTCCTCACCCAATATGCTATGGTGTTAGGCCAAAGTATTACCTATGTTAAAAGAAAAATCTATTTTTCCAATACACAAGATTCCCTACAGAAAAAATTTAGGAATATTCTTGGATGCTAGTCTGCTGATCTGCTTGATACTTACCTTGGAATACCACTCATAGTTAAGGAGTTATCAAACTCCTTTGGAGTATTATTTTGAAAATAATTTAATGCAAGATGGGTTATTGGAAGGGAAAACTCCTTAGCAACATGATAAAGCTGAAACTCCTCAAATAGTCATTACATGGAACCCATGTATACTTCCTCTTACTCTTTAGAATATCTAATGTTTGGGTTGATAAATTGGAGAGAATCCAGAAAAACTTCCTATGGTATGGAATGAAAGAAAAGAAGAAAATGTATTTGGTTAAATGGGACTCTTTTTATCAACCAAAATCTATGGGAGGTTCCAGAGTTAGGGTCTAATATATCACCTCAACAAGGATCTCCTTACAAAGGTTGGGTGGAATTTTTCCAGATAATGAAAAAATGGTGTGACATTATGTTAAGTATTTGAATATGGGAAAATTTCACCATTTTCTAAACATGAATGGGATCCCTTCAAGGTTGAAAATTTGGAACAATTTAGTCAATTGCAGGTTCCTGCTTCTTCAAGGATTGAAGTGGAGGATTGGTGATGGTTGAAAATTCATTTTTGGGATGACTATTGGTAAGGTGTCACATACCTCTCCCATCTCTCTTTATTTCTTGACCTTTATGTTCAGGCTAAATGATTCTTTAAGAGATGGGTTGATAAATACATAGAATGGATAGATCCTAAACAAATATCCAACTCCATTTTCAAGGAGTTCAGTAGCTTATGCCTCTAGCACTAGATTTACAAAAGAGACTCATGGAAGAGAGAATCCCAATGTTCCCAAGGGAGGATAGATTTGTATGGAGGTATACTACCAATGGAAATTTCACAATGATATCTACCTATCTTATGCTTATTGATGAGGGCGACCAAAATAAATTGTGAAAAAAAGGTGTGAAACTCTCAATTAATCCCTAAGATTAATTTATTCTAATGGGGGGTTATGCATGACAAGATCCTTACTCAGGACAACCTCATAAAACATTGGTTCAAATTGCTAAACTATTGTGTCTTATGCAAATAGAATGAGGAGTTGGTTAATCATCTTCTCATACATTTCCCATTCACATGTGAGCTATGATAGAGAACTGTGTAACTTCTCCATGATCACTGGGTGATGAATACACATGTTCACTAAATTGCCTTCAATTGACAAGGGATCTCCTTTAATTCCAATATTAGGCAATTGTGGAGGAAAATCCCTCCACATCTGGATTGGCAATATAAAAAGAAAGGATTAACAAGATCTTATGTGATAAGGAATTCCCATCTAAGGTGGTCTTTGGAATCTTCCAAAATATGTTGTTAGACATTTTAAGTGTCATAAGGGGGTCTTGTCCCCCATTCCCCCCTCTTTGATTGACCACCAAATTGCTAGGAATTGGGGCTCACATGATTCCATTGGGAGGTTTGACCCTCTAAAAAACCCAAAAGGAAAAACACAAAATGGAATCCCCCCTATCCATATGAATACAAATTAAATTTTGATGGTAATGCAATGTGTTTTGAAGGTCTAACTGCTGCGGGTGGTGTGACTAGATACTATTTGGGGTGTTGGTGGTAGCTTTTAGTGGCATGTTTCCAATATATAAAAACAACCAAGTGGAGGGAATGGATCTTTCCTGGGGACTTATGATTTCACTCTCCATTGGGATAAGAGAACTCTTAATAGAGGGTGATTCCAAACTCATCATAGATGCTATTAATGGGTTGTCTAAGTCAAGCTAGTCCATGGAATGCATTTTGGGGGATATTCATAGAATCATTTAGGGATTTGATTCCTTTATTATCAGTCATGTCTACCGAGAGGGAAAAACTATGGAAGAATCTCTTGCTGCGAATGGTTATACTTTTATTGGGATAAGGTGTTGGAAAAACCTAGCTTCTCTTCTAGTTGATGTGCAAACTCTCTTGAATGGAGAGTATTCAATACCCAAGGGAAATAATGTGTAACAAAAAAGTGGGGATGTGGCATCTCCTTGTCGATAATTTAGGCTGTTGAGTTTTGTGTTACCTCTACCTTTTAAGTCATAAGTAGGAGCAAGGAATAGGCCAGAATATTTTGAATTTGAATATAGTAAGGATGATGTGGTAGGATGGCTTTACCTCTAAAAATTGCATTACCCAAGAAGACATTTATTACTATTTATGGTGTAGTTGTTTGCCTTCATCTAGGTGGCCCCTATGTAATCATTTTGATCACATTAGTTCCAAAGAGTATTCTAATATGATGAGGTGACATTATGGGATTTACAAGGTTGGTGTGAGTTGTATTTATCATTACCCCTTGAGTAATAAAAGGTACTCTATATGTTCCATATTGAAAAGACTCCCATTTGTTAGAAGATAAAACTCACATGAGTCTATTTTTTTAAGAGATGGTTAGATGATCTCAACAAACCAAATAGACAAGTAGTACTTCTATATTTAAATCATCTGGTGGTAATGAAATATTCCCATTTCCATATTAGGAGTTGCATTTCTCACTACAGTACTAGCGACTACGTGTATTTCATGTATATGTGAAAATATACCTATGTAGTTGTTAGTCCAAGTTTGGTACTTGTTCTTCTTTTCTTTTTTTTGGTCTTGCATTGGTTGGGTCTCTCCTTTTTGTCATTATTTTCTTGTTTTGTGTCCATCTAAGTTCAGTCATTTAAAAGCTATTCATCTTTTGGGTCATGATTTGATTTTGAGCCTTTAATTTATTGGTAAACAAATTTTTCTTGAACATCTTTGAACACCTTCGAACACGCTTGAACTCTATTCAACCCTGTTCAAGGTTGTTAATAATGGATTCTTTACTTTTGAAAATATGTCAGGTTCATCAAGAAAATGAAGGTAATCTATCAGCCATCAAGTCATGAGGAGAGATGACACATTAATTATGGATTTGTGACACATCATTGCAGTCGAATTACCAAGTGGCAAAATCTAGAGGATCAAAGTTCTTGAACTACATTGAACAGTCTTGAACAGTCTTGAACAACCCTGAACAGTCATGAACTTTGTTCTTTCATTTTCAAAAAATACCCAAAAGATATTTTGAAGGAAAAGGGAATCTTGTGGCAACTCAGCAGCCGGACCACAGGATGTTATGCATTTAATGCTAGTAAATGGCAAGAGGGTTTGCATGTCCGAGATGTCCAAATAATCATTATTTTTACTGACATATGGACTTGCATAATTAGTAATTATGGATTACATGCCCAAGTTGTCAAATCAAATCTTTTATCATCACCTTCATAAATATTTGTAATAAATGATTAAGTTCTCATGCTTCTCCTATTTAAGTCAAGTTCTACGCCCAAAGTCGTAAGCATTTTGTTGATAAGAAATTGGCAAGTGGAGGTAAGGACTTCGGAGCTCCCGTGATCAGTAATTTCTATAGAAGTAAGGTGAGTTTGGCTATTTTTCCTGTGATATTTTCAAATTTAGTAAGTAGAATAGTGAATAGAAAATTTAAGTCTGAGCAATTATGAGGTCAACTTTTCATCTATTTAGAAATATATCAAGTTTGGCGTGTGATGGTCCTATAATATTAGATATAGATTTAGAAAATTATAATGTAGAAGGTTTGCCAGCCCGTCTTCTAAATTCCCTTGAGAGTACTCCAGCTTTAGAAATCCTACACAGTGGGTTATGCTCAGCCACAACTTTCCCTCTTGCTGTTGTATGCCCAGAGTTAATCTTTGAATGTATAAAAAATTATGATGCACAGACATAATCTATTAAAAAGAAAGATGGTAGCGTCCTTATGTCTGGCAATAGGGAAATGGTGTCTTTAGCATTGCAACTCCCAGAAAAGACCTTCTCCACCTTTTCTCCCGCATAGTCCATCATCGAGTTTGATGAAAATAGAGATGGAAACCGTACTTCTATGGCTAAGAGCTAGCTTGTAAACCCACAAAGGGGAGGTTCATGATTACCCAAAAAATTCAATAGGACTCATGTACACCCTCCATCAATGATATAATGGTGATGCTACACAGAGTGAAAGGATCACAAGTAGCTTATCTCTTCTCAAACTAGATGTATTTCTATGTTTAAATTATCTTAGAGGGAAAACAACTCCTAGACTAGACAGAATTAATTGCTAGCTCTCTTAGAGAACAACTCAATATGTCTAAATTGATTGGTTGTGGTTTCTTCATGTCCTCTTACCTCATGTATTGTTTGTCCTGCAGCAGACAATGGAATGAAATGCTGCATAAACCCAGGGTCACTGATATGTATGAGTATTACCCTATCTTACAGAAGGATAATATTGTTGAAAATTATAGAAGAGTACATGATACATTCATGAGAAAACTCTACTTTGAGTTAGCCGGAATCGCTGTCAAGAGGATCAGCCCAGAAGCTCAAGAGTTTGTCATTAAATAGGGAAGCTATTATATTCACTTTCCTAGGTTTACCTACATCAGGGTTGGGGGTTTTGAGGATTCTCCTATGAGATTACCTAGGTATGATTTTGACTATTTCATCCTTGCCGAAGTCTATAGATAGCTTACCATTGCTCTAAAGAGGTTCCTCCCTAAAGAAGAATGGGAAAAGGCTTTCCTATCTCATTAGGAAAATTTTCATGTGGATCAATGGCAGATGCAGTAAGCATAGGGAGTGACCTTCGTCATTTTTGTTTCAATTATTATACTGAAAGAGCCAGATTTGATAATAAAAACTATGCTAGTGGAAGCTTAGGGCTTAGGTCACATATGTTCCCTGTACCTCATCTAGAAGACTTCTGGGAAGATTGTTGTGATGAATCACAAGTGGAAGAAAAGGGGCACAGTAGGCTGTGCATATCTCAAATCTAGTCTATGAGACTGCAAATCAATGTAGAAGGGGTAACTGATGATGGGTCTAATTTAATTGAGCCTAGTTTTAAGAAATCAATTGAACAAGATGATCTTGTCATCAACTGGTCTGAAGAAGAGGAAGATGATATTGAGAAAAGAACTCAACATGTGATTCATCTAACTAAGGAGTGGCTATTAACAAAAAGAAAGCAGAAACAACCTAAATCAATAACATAAGATGTTAGAGTTACTTCTTTACCTTCTCTAGTTTTTGTTTCTAATGCATCTACATCAATTGAAAATGCAGGGCTTTTAGAAAAGAAACAAGTTAAAGGTACTCGAAAGAAAGCTACAACATATCACTTACCAGTGGCTCCTTCATAGAGGCTAACGAGATCAAAGACTAGATCTAGGATAAAGAAAGATATGGCTCAAGAAAATGTGCAGACTATTAATTTAAATGAGGACAAGTTTGAAGATGTGAATTATCAAATAGATGAAGAGGAACGGGTTGACAAAGATCTTTTCGATCTTGATGATGTGACACTAGAAGTTATTAATACACCAATGAAGACTCCTGAACAACCAGATGGGTCTGATGCCACACCTAAATGGTTGGACACTTCTGTAAGTAAAAAATGTAGCCTAGTCCCTATTTCACTTCCTATCAAAGATATCATTAGCAAGTATGTTAAAAAAACCCCAAAGACAAAAAAAGTGAAAAGCATGACCATGATGTTTACTGATGCTAAAACAGGGAAATCAATTTTTGAAGTAGCCACTTACAGACCGAAAGAAGGAGAACAAGAACTCAAAGCTGAGGATTTTGAAGTCACAAAAGTTGAGCTGGGTACCATGGATCGTGCAGGTAAAAACTATTTGTTCAAAGAAACGGCTCAGAAAATGGTGTATACTTCATGGAAGGATGGTAAAGAAAAGAAGGAATTAAAGTAGACAATTATGACATTGTCTCAATTTAATAATACTTTCTACATTTTTGATGCAACTCCCGTGATTCTGTCTCCTCATATTTTTGACCCAAACTCCATTGAGAGAAAACATCTGTTGAATCAAGTTCAACATGGCCGAGCTCTGGTGTCTTCAGTGGATGAATGGATGAATGAAGTCATCAATAGTGGTCTCAAATACATTAAATATGCTCAAGATGTTCTCCATGATGCTGAAACCCTGATAGGAGAGATGCAAGCACAATGACAGGTATGGGACATAGAAGAAGAAAAATGGATTTCTACTATGTCAAAATTTATAGACATTAAGAAGTATGGGTTCATTAAGTTCTATACCAAAAAATCAGTGAAACCCCCCGAGGAATCCACTTTATTTATCCTAATAAGAAATATTAGCTGGCGCATTACTACTATTAGGAGCACCATAGCTGAAACTAAAGACTATGAAAATGAGATCAAACAGCTATAGAAAACCATGCTAAATGATTGAAGGTAATTAACTTCTCTCATGTATATACAACCAGTTATGGTGAGTAGGAATTAAAACTATCTCTGGAAGTGTTTGAAGCTACTATGAACAAAATCAAGGAAAAGGTTAACTCGAAGGCTTCAGATTTCACCCAAATGGATAGAATTGAGTCCCTACTATATCTGTGCATTGATCAACTCCTAGTAATGATTGAGAAGGTTAAAAAGCTGAAATCAACCAAAGAAGATTCAATGACGAAGATTCTAAATATGAAGATTCATCATTTTCCACTTGCAAAGGAGCTCATTCAGGCGTATAAACAATGAGAGGTGACTCATTTAGTTGCCGATGAAGGAGAAAATCCTGTTGGTGGCGAGGAACGTGCTGTTGACAAGGAGCCTGATCTGGAGATTTAGTTATCTTTCTCATTGCATGAAAAAATCTTAAGGACATGTGTCCTTTTTACTTTGGTTGACCTATTAACTATTTAACTGAGAGGTTGGGTTTTTAGGGAGACCTCTCAGTTTTCTAAAACTATAAGTAGGATAGTAGCGATAGAAAAAGGGTTGAAATTTTTTGGAAAGGAACTAGTTAATTTTTCTATTTTAGTTTAATTTCTCTGAAAAACATTAGATGAATCGGGTTTACTATTGAAAACTGATATATTTACTTGTTGTTTGCCTGTGCTGCAAAGATCATGAATATATATGTGGTTATATTTCAAATATGTGCTATTTGAAATTAATGGATGGATGTTTTGTGTCAACATTTTAATTCATTCTCTATTATGCTGAGAAAGTTCCAACAATAGCTTGAAACATCAACGGTCTTTGTCTGGTCTTCAATTTCACAATTTATTCTTTAAATATTTTTATCTGTGAAGTGATATTAGTAGTAGAAAATTGTGGTTTTTTCTACTATTGTTTATCTTATTTACTTTTTTGGAATAATGTCGAAAAAGCTTATCATCTAGGAATGATATAGAAACCTTTTGAGGCTTTCAGGTTAACGCTAAAACTGCAAGTTATTAATTGATATTTATTGAAAATCAATTCTAGGGAGCTGTACCTGAGTTAAAATTAAGAGGGAAGTGGTTTAGAAAGAACACATACCCAACTGTTAGTGATTGTTTGTCTTTTAATGGGTGATAGAGTAATTGTTGTAAGAAAGATTTAATGAAAGAAAAATCTATTTACTAATAGTAGTCAAGTGTAAACAAGATAAATAATATTAATAAAATACCTAACTACCAAAATGATGATTACACACCTCCAATTGAGCTAAAATATATGCACCTATAATGCATTGTTTTTCTCATTTATAGGAGAATGTGGATATGCTCTCTAAACACAACATAGGATTCCCCAAATGATCCAAAGATTATTAAAGATCAAATGAAGCTAGAAATGCAATTTAGATGGAGAATGAGATGATGAAAGCTAATTCAAACTAGATATAAAACTAAATATACCTATTTAGTTAAGCGTAAACAAGAAAAACAATATTAATAAAAAACCTAACTACCAAAATGATGATCACACCTCCGATTGAGCTAAAATATATGCACCCACAATGCATTGCTTTTCTCATTGATAAGAGAATGTGGATATGCTCTCCAAACACAACATAGGATTCCCCAAATGATGCAACGATTACTAAAGATCAAATTAAGCTACAAATGCAATTTAGATGGAGAATGAGATGATGAAAGCTAATGCAAACTATATATAAAACTAAGATTAGAGATAGATTATGAAGCTAAATGATTCTACAATGATAGAACTAACAAGATAAAGATGATAAAATATACAAGATAGCATATTAGATGAATGAAACAAGATAGTATGCCAGTGATATGATCTAAGATTTAAAATAACATGAAAATAATATGAAATGATATGAATTCTAAAGTTATATGAGCATAATACCAATATGAAATGGATTAGAAAACTAGAATCATAACTCTATAATGCAAATGATGGATCAAATGCTTGAGGAAGGGCTCCTATTTATATGAAATTGAGGGAAATGGAGGGAAATGTATGGTTGAGATTCAAATTTGAATAAAAGGATAGGATGGAAGAGGATTGATGAGGTTGAATCCAATGTGGAAGCTACATAAGAACCAGACAAGCAAGGTATTTGACCATGCAAAGGGCATGAGTTGATCACACATGTGTGACTAACCTTTGAGAGTGATGGGTCATTTAAGAGATGAGACAAAGTGGAAGAGGGGAAATGATCAATGTTTCTCCCACATGTGTGAGAAAATCCAAAAGGGAAAAGAGGAGACAACCTTGTAAGGATGTAGGTATGTATTTAAGGAAGGTGGTTGGCCACCTTGGGAAAGCTTGCTCACCAATGTGAGAAATATTAGGATACTAAGTATTGTAGGAATCAAAACATTAGCTTAGTTAATCTAGGATTAACTATAATAATAGGTTTAATAATGATTTTGATGGGTGTAGGTTAGGGATTTAGGCTAAGTTTAAGATATAATCAAATAGGATTTAATTAAATCAAGGGACTAGGAATTAAATAATAAGATTATTCAAATAGAGGTGTGAAAAAGAGTTAAATGTATTTAAATAGGATTTAAATACATCAAGGACTATAATAATAATGAATATAATTGATTAAATAAATTTAATTAACTATATAGAAGAAAGGGGAAAATATAACTAATTAATTATATAGTCAAGAAAATTAATTAATTAAATAAAATTTAATTAATAAAGAGGGATAAATAGATTAGAATGAGAAGGGATGTTGTTAGACGTCTACATGTTTCCCCTCTTTGATGCGATATTAAAAGCGGTGTCACGTCAAAGAAAATAAAATAAGATGCCCTAGATGTTTGAGAGTCATGCTAGAGTGGAATCAATGGAGGGGTGTGCCCCTTGAGAAAATAAATCAAAAAATAAAAGAATTTGCATAACCAATAGGGTGGGGGGAGAAAATGGCAGGAAAAAAATGGGGTCTGGAAAGAAATGGAGGTTCACAGGGGGGCTATAGGTAGGTCTGGAGGGATCTACGAGTGATCATTTTCAATCTTGTCTAGTAAAAAAATCAAAGCTCTATGTGAAGAAGATGACAGAGAAGAGGGAGAAAGATCAATTGGGTGAGTGTGTACATGTCTATCAATTGTCGGTGGAGTATGACCCTCTGATGAGTGCCTAAATGAGTCTTTTTACTTTTATTTTATACTTTCATTTTAGCATTAATAATGTGTCATATGAGATTTTGGGGGATCAGAACTTAGTGGGGTAGAAACATCGATCCCATGATCGACGTTTGCATAGGCACTGATTGCGCGATCAATGCCCCCATAAATGTTGAAGGGGAGTAAAAATTGGCAAGAAAATATTAATTCCTTGGATTTTCATTTATGCATTGATGGGGGAGGGAAACATGAATCCATGCTTGTGCAAACCAAAACAATTGCAGACCAATGCCTCCACTAATGAACTGGTGTTTATGCCTTGGAAGGATGAGGATGAAGGAAAAAGGATAAAAGTGTTGGCTAAATACAATGGGGTGGATTTTGGTTAGGTTAGGGAAGATTGGGAACATGATGCCCCAATTGGGATTAGGATGGAAAAAGGTTTATATGTTAGTGGTTTAACTGACACGGATTTGGATGACTGCAAGCTCAATTTTCACTATTGGGGTCATGTAAGCATTGGCTGACTACCATAGAGTTATGGGAGTAATTGATGACTCAATATTAGTGGGGTTTGGTTATGAATTTAGGACTAGATCATGTGTACCAGTGGCCTTGACTATGGGAACATAATGAGATGATGACAATGTTGGTGGAGAGATGACATAGTGACACTTTGAGTTTCCATTTATCAACATGAGAGGCAACCATCATGCTACTAGATGTGTAGAGGATATACTAGATTTCCATCAGGGGAGTAATCTTGGAGTACTGACTTGAGGATGCAGATTACTACATGGAGCTAGAATTTTAGCATCCATTATAGAGGATATTGAGGGACCATACATGGATGCCCTGAAGATAAACTATGGACATGATATTACCACAACTAGCATTGGATATAATAGGAATGATCGGGGGTGCATGATACTAGACCTATCAAGTCACATATTTGTGTTTGGATGGGCTTTGGTATTGAGTCACATGCTAAAATCTGACACAATCTACTATAGGAATTACACCATCCTAGGATAGTTGTACCATGATTTGTATATGCGTGCCTATTAGGGGTACAAGAACCTAGGTATAGGGGTCACACTACTTATGATATGGGCATGGGAGAACATTTCCATGCTTAGGCCATTGATACTTCATGATAGGAAACCTAGAGAGGTGTCTGCTCTCTAGTACAAGCCACCTATCAGGTATTCATATGTGGGAGCCACATGATATTGGAGGAGAATTTTGGATGATTGCTTGGTGTTCTTATAGACACCCTATAAAGATTGAGATGTCTAGAGGATCTTAGATGAGCATACATGGAAGGAGGATGACAACAAGGATCGATACTACCCCATATTTATGTAGATGGATTGTTGGCTAATGGGTTACACCATCCACCAGATTGAGAGGTACAAGCCCAACCAAGTGATGTGATAGTTTGAGGTGGTATAAGATGTCATCGACAAAGGAATTATTCATCCACATATCACCAAGGAGGTTGGAGCATGAGGAGGTATGCAGATGTTGTATTAGTTAGATCTAGTTAGGTTTCTATGTCTGTAGTGCCTTGAGGTAGGAGACCATATGTGTATGATGTAGGAGTGACAACAATGTATGACGCATGGTGGGTAGGTCATCTACTAGTTTGAATGATAGATCAAGGACATGTAGCCATAGATGAGCAACTAAAAGAGGATATGGATATAGATAATAAAGGTGACAGGGATGACGTAGACAAAGGGATGACCTATGATGGTGCAAGAGGAGATAGGGGTCCTAGATGGAGAGCACCACGTGAATAGGTTAGGAGAGCACCTGCATAGAGGAAGATACATGGACATGCTAGGATGGGGGGAGCACATATATGTGCTCCCCTTGTACAAGGATAGGTACAAGGTGCACTAGGGCCACAAATATAAGGACAATAGGCACAAGAACCACCACTAGAACAAAAAAACACTATCCTGAGGAGATAGTATGAAAGCTTCCAAGACAAGCTTGAATTGGTGAGCCAAGATCAAGATGAGAGAAGGATGGGGGCTGCAAGTATGGATTTAGAGAGGGGAAAAATAGGGAGAGAGGGACTTTTTGTGGAGTGAGGTGACTCAAATACACAAACCATTGGAGATAGAGAGAGAATAGACTACTATCCAGGAGACAACACTAGCATAGATGTAGAGGTAGTGGGATGCAGCGTAGGCCCTAGCATATGGATTGTAGATACCCCTAGGTGCAACAATGGTGGAGGATGAAAGGGTACAGGTTGAGTCTGTGGAGGAGTGGATAGAGGTAGGTGTATATAACACACATGAGTAGATATATTAGTCGACGGTTGAGAGGGATGAGGCATGTAGATAGGCTGCCTAGTACCGTTCATAGAGAGAGATTGTTAGAGAAACAACTACCATAGGGGGATGAACTAGGCTCTAATATTTTCCTTTGCAGACCACAAGATAGTATCTAGGAAGGGATGAGAGACTGAGTACTATAGGGGATTGTATTACTAGGTAGTATTGGAGGGTCAAAAAACTCTTGCATTCTCAGAGAGGACATAGTCATAGAGGACAGGTGGGTCTATGGCATCAGGAGAATTTGTGGGTCTGGGAGCACTGAGGTCACCACACAGAGATTAGGGAGAGGGACCATCTCAGCTGACACCATGAGAACCTACTAGTGATTTAATATAGTTTTGGATTTTTGAGATGATACTTATACAACAACTCTGTGTATTCATGTACCTATTTGATGATTTCTATATGATTATATGAGAAACTTTGGCATATATTTTTATGAAATTTTTTGGACTATGGAATTATATGGATATTTATGAGGATGATTTATATGATGATGGCATTGATTAGTCTATATGTTATCTATTAGGAAATTATTGGATGATGTCTATATGATTTGATTCCTATGATGCATATGCAATGTTTATATGAAACTAATGCTTTGTGATGCAAGATGTATGTGTATATATATAGCTATATGAGATGAATTTTTGATGATGGTACTAACGTGTTTGATGTAGGGATGTATGGAGAATTTATGATTATATGTGATTATGATGATGATGCAGATGTATGTATGTTCATGTAATGATGAGATTTATGATATGATGGATAATGGATGTATTTGATTTATGCTTATATAATGTGATATATGATGTAATGATGTATTATTTATGCAATGGATAATGTATGATGAATCTAAATGAAATGTGAATGATATGATGACATGATATGATTATGTAATGCAAAAAGGGACTTAATATGTAAATGATTAATGTAATGAAATGCGATGAAATTATATGGATGTAAGATAATGAAATGACTATGTAATGACACAATGTAAATGAGGCTAACTAAAATGAGTATTAATGAATATATATAGGATTACGATACTTAACCATGGGATTAGAATACTTGGTGGAAGTGCACAAGACCATGCCCCCAGTGAGATGTACATAAACATAATTGAGTAACCAAAACAAATGCACTAAAGTACCTACTAATAGATCATTTCAAAAAAACCATGTAGGAATATACACCAGTCAAAATACACCAAGATATGGATAGATCAAGTTGATGTGGATTAGGCTCTATTGAAAAAAAAAGATAAAATCAAACAAAAGATCTTGTGACCAAGCAAGCATCCAGTTGATAGTTATTATCATGAACATGATTGTGAAATGATGGATTGATAAGATGACTTAGGAAGGATACATCCTAAGGGAAAAGATTGATAGATGTGATTGGCTGGATGATTAATAGGGAATAGGTGTGAAATGAACAATAAATAGGAATCTTGATCTCAAGATGTGATTTGATAAAAATTATAAGGTCAAAGTGTCTATGACAAGCTCATTGTGATGGGATAAAGTGAATGATAGGTTATTTATTTGAAACATGGGTAAAAAATTCCTCATCATGAAGGGGTGATGTAGAAAAGGGAGGGTTAATGAGGTGTGGAACTAGGATGGGTTGTAGGATTGGTAGGATTCCTGCATAAACATGTGAAGGGTGGAGGAATTTATGTTATGGATGGAGAGGATAGGTGAATGAAATTCTTAGACTAGGGTGGAAGGGATGAAAAGAAAACTAGATAGATGGTGGATCCAATTGGATATGCATGGAACTTGAGTCAGGTTTGAACCATGCTACTTATACAAGGCACTTGATTGCTAAGTTTTCACCATTGGATGCTTTTTCTCTTTACTTTTTTACCTTTTTACCTTTTTTATATTTTTTTGATGAGACTCCCTTTAATGGACTACGTGTAGAAGTGTTTTAGATTCATGTTGTTATAGGATTAGGGAGAGGATCTCTATCCAGTGATGCAAGATGATAAGCTCAATATCCAAAGTTAGCTATAAAAATATACAAGCCTAACCAATTTGACTCAAAATTTCCTTTCTTTTCATGACTCTAGTGATTCTTCTAATTTTGTTGTAGGACAAAGTCACCAACTTCAAACTCATGGGGCTTGATCTTCTTATTATATTGTAAGCACATGTGATTTTGATACACACAAGTGGTTTAGGGCATTAATGTGCATCTCATCAAGGAGTTGAAGCTCTTTCAAGTGGGAAACTCAATATTCTTCGTCAGATAATAGATTCTTTAGGGATATTATGAGGGAAGGGATCTCAATATTGATGGGGAGTATGACTTCAATGTCATAAAATAGGGAAAATTGAGTGTCTCTAGTGGGTGTGTGGATGGAAGTGTGATAGGCTCATAGAATAGGATGCAATTGCAAGTGCTAGTCATTGACAACTCCATTGACTGTCTTCTTGAGAATTATAATGATAGTTTTTTTTGTAGCCTTAGCTTGACAGTTATCTTGTGGGTAGTATCTAGAATAAAAATGTTGTTGTGACATCATTGTTCTTGAATGGGGACCTATTATCATTAATTATATTCTATGGGATATCATTGTCCTAGATGAGGTAATTCAAGATGAACTTTGAGATCTGATTTCCAATAGTGTAAGTAAGAGGGATGGATTCAACCTATTTAGTGAAGTACTTGGTGGAGGAAAGGATATACTTATGGCCATTGGAGGAATTAGGATATACTTGTCCAATGAGATTGAGTCCCCAATGGGAAAAGGGCCATGGGTTGATAGTGGGCTGCCAAGATTGGGAGGGTGCATGTATCAAATCATTATGTTGTTGAAAAGGAACATACATCTATTCACATGGTGGTAGGAATCTTGTTCTATGATCAACCAGTAGTATCTTGTATGTAACAGTTTATTTGCAAGAGTGAGACCACTATAATGGGCCCCATAGATTACTTGATGAACCTCTTCTAATATTATTTTAGCTTCTTCTGATCCAAGACACCTAAGGAGGGTTCTATCAAAGTGATTCTAAAAGAGGGTATAAAATATGATGGTATATAAAGAGGCACGATGGATGAGTGTCTTGTGTTGATTAGTAGTGAGTTGGAGTGGAATGATCTCATTATGGAGGTAAGTGTAAATCTATTGGTACTAGGGAGATATAACCAAAAATATCACACAACATTTCAAATTATGACATGTCATAAGAAGGGACCAAAAGGTTCGCAACATGAAATTTTCACCTATGAATATTTTTAGGCATAGATATCAAGGATCTGATGGTATCCATTGTGTCAAATTTTTTTTTGCTAGTTCTAGGAATATATTGGAATTGGATTTCTACAAAGTGTTGTTTTAGATCTTTGACCATTCTATGGTAGGAAAGTAGTTTATAATCCTTTGTCTAATACTCATTCGTAACCTATTTGATAACCAACTAAGAGTCACCAAAGACAAGTAGGCTAGTGATTTTCCATTTGATAGCTAGACGAAATCTTGTAGCCAAGGCTTTATATTCTGCTATGTTTTTTGTACACACAAATGTCAATTTGTAGGATTCTTGGATACAGTCTCCCATGGTGTCAAAAAAAAAACTCCCATCCCAATCCTTTCAGAGTAAATGATCTATTAAAATAAAGTTTCCATTGTATACTCGAGGTTCTTATCATTATGGATTCATTCAAAAAATCTATAATATTAGGATGGTCTCCTCGAAGAGGAGCATCAGCTAATTGATCTACAATCAATTTTCCTTTTACATATTTTCAACCCATGTATTCAATATCAAAATCTCTCAGGATCATATGTAATACCCTCTCCTATGGTGATAGTTGGATTTTCTGATTTGGACATTCTATTATGATGGTTAGAGCTATACATTTACATTTATGTTTTGTGGATGATGATATGTTTATCAGATGATTGATATGCTCATTTATGGTTATCATTTATATGTTTATGAAATGATAAAACCATCTATCTTTATATTTTTTATGGAGCTAACCCAAGGATTTGAATCTAACCATTATCATGATGTTTTATGTTTCATGTATATGTGTTTGTTGTGTTTTCATGACTCAGGATGAAGTTGTAGTTACTCACTTAGTTGAGGTCCACACGATGTATCGATTCTGGTAATTTGTTTGCATATATCTGATTTGTATGTATATCCATAGGTATATATGTATCTCTTCTTGGTGATGTAGGATTGCAGGTACCAGGTATCGTCGCCACCTGGCTTCACAGGTTTGAGTGATCCCTCAAAATCCTCGATCGTTGTTGTTGTTATAGAGATATCACCAGGTCCCATAGGAGGGAACTCTACCTTTGATCCTTTTATCCTTAGGTGGGGAGTTCCTGAGTTAGTCCTTTGTGTGGATGATGTATTTTTGTGTTCTCTCTATTTGTTGGTTTTGTGGATCTTGTAGCTGGTTTCTTGTCTGTTGCATTCTTTGAGAATGAGGTTTTGGGTATGGTAGCTCTAATTGTCTTCATGGTATGTTCAATTCTGTTAGTAGATTATTGATGTGAATTATTGTTCATTTGAGGGTATGATTTAGTAATTTATCTTGATTAGTAGCTACTTATGTACTAGCGTATCTTGTTAGAAACAAGTTAGCATGTGATTTTAATATCAATAATAAATAATTTTATGATATTATTCATAATAATCGTAATAACAAAATGTCTATGGCAATAATAGTAATAAATATTTTAATAATAGTGATATGTTTCATCTTATATATATCACTATTATATTATGTAAAGAATATGGATTAGTGTATGAATAAATAATATGTTTTATAATAATAATATTATGTTTGCAATAATATTTATAATAATAATAATATATGTACACATAGGCATATGGATGCACACATATGCATATGCATACATATATTTATATAATTATTGGTGAGTAAGTAATTATTGCATTATATTAATAAACAATTAAACAAGTTAATGATTTAGTAAATGTCTTGTAAATAATAAATACTATTACCGTCCTTAGATAAAAGAAACATAAATTAGATTTTGGTAATAAGTAAATATAATTATATCTCTTCCGGGAAAGGCTTTAATAATATTATTTAAGCCTAACTATTAACTGATGGATAGTTGGGATGGTTGCATCGGTTGGATTACCCATGCAACCACCTCCTTCATTCTATTTACAGGAGAAATTTTCTTGTGTGAAAGGATGTTGGATAGGAGTTAATTTGAGAAGAATGATAATGAGATGAGTATTATGCTTGTTGGAAAATTATATTCATGAGGAGAGAATCCATTGTTCTTTGAGTTTGGCATTTAGTGGTTACAGGTAGAGGCTGGAGATTGCATCTAGAAGGATTGAAGGAGTGCTGGAAAAGTTTGAGAGGATTGGATTCTTCTTCTTCAACTGAATCCATGCAAGAATCCAAGTTGGAATTCATCTTGAGAGTTAACTCTCCTCTGTAGTATGTGTTGGGACTCAAAATTCAATTTTGAGGTACCATGTAAAACGCTTGCTAAAGTGCTCCTTTGGGTCCAAAATGCACATGCGAAAAGGGTGTTTTCGGGTCCTGTAATGAGTGGAGAATGATTTAATACCTTGTTTATGTCCCATTGATTCAAATTGAGCTTTCATTTTGCATTTTGATATGGGTTTTCATCAGTTCATTCCTAGAGGGTCTCAAAATCAGAAAATTGCAAGTGTAGAAATCACTAGGAAGGGCTACTTTGAGATTGAATATCTTGAAATCTGATAAGTGTCATAAAAATCTGAGCCTAGAATCTTGTTTTACACCTTGCATAATCTCTATGTGTCAGGTTTCAGGTCCTTGTGATAAGTTTTGACCCTATTTATTCATCCCCTTCCGGAGGTGTTTTCTTGGTTTTGCACTTGTGCACTTGTTCATTTGTTTCTCGGAGGCTCTGTTTGTGGAGCTGTATCTTTTTTCCGGTGATTGGAAGTGAAGTGATGGTCATGTCCTTGTATTATAGACAAGTTTTACTTCATCCCTGTTAGTTTGCAGCTCATGATGAATCCATTGGATGAGTTTCCCAATGCGATTCTATTTGCAGTTTCTGTTGTTTGCAAAGATTGTGAAGTGCACCAGTTTGCCGGAGGTCAACTTTACCAGCAAATAAATTTTACCCGGTGATTGGTCAAGAAGAATTAATGATAGATCTATATTGTAGGCATGTTCCTCTTCTGGCTTGTCTATTTTTAGCCCCTAGTGAATCCGTTTCAGTACTTTTGAAAGCCAAATCCATTTCCAGTTTTCACTATTTTGCTGAAACCCAAAAGTTTAGAAGTTTTAAGGGCTATATTTGACAGTGTGTAAAAGACACTTGTGTGATCTGATGAGCAAGCTAATGATTGGGTCATGTTGCAATCATGTTTTACTCCCACAGTGCCAAATCCGGAACCATGACCAATCCGTTTGACCAAGTTTCCAGGCTCATTCCATTTGCAATTTTTGCAAAATGTGTTCAATTTGCCAAGTGTGTTTTCCTAGAAATCCAAATGCCCTACTTTGCAAGGTTATAACTTTTGACTAGTTGACTCTTTTGACGAAATTCTTTTTGCGTTGTCCTGCAAAGTTGGAAAACTAACCCCAGTCCCAATTTGAGCCCCCTGCCAATCCATTTGTCTACCTTTAAAAATCAATTACGACAATTAAAATAATTTTCTAACAAGTTTGTTGCAGGAGCAATTTGAACTGGGCAAGTTTACACATTAATGTCTTTTGATCCGGTTGCAGTCAAGAGATGTCATTTTGCAGTATGAATGAATGTGGGTCAAAGTTCATGCATGTTTAGTGGCAGGGCCGGGTCAGGTGATTATGTTAGTTTTTGAAGCCACTTTCGGTTGCCAGCTGGTGTTATTTGACAGTAGTACAGAAGGTGTGAAGGTTTGAGTAGTTGTGGTCATTTCTAATGCGACATGGTTCTGATTTCCCTTAACGATTGCATTGTGGTATAATGAGGGCACCTTTAGATCTTTTTGACATGAAAATAAGCTTAGCAATTTCAAGATGTGTGTCACAGAGGTGTTTGTCATAGACAATTCAGAAGATTTGATCCCTGAATATCTTAGTTTGCTAAATGGTTTGTTGATTGTGATGTTTTGATTTTGAATGAGCTGGAAGAACAAGATGGAGATAGAGTTTTTGTCTCTGGTCACATGCATCTCAAAGATGGAATCTCTGAGCAACGTATGGAAATGTTCAAATCTGAATGCCCATCAAAATGCATTTGAAGTGGAAGAATCTGCAACAAAGAAACAAAAGATAAAACAACAAGTTAGGTTGGCTCTATCAGTTATTTGGAGATGAGAGTAGCAAGTAGGAATACAATGCTCAAGGGATGATTGCCTTTCAACAACGGTGAAAGCTATACCAATTTATGGACAAGAATTTTACACTGTAGTTTGTTTTCCAAATTCTCATAGCCATTTTTGGATAGATTTACAACTTGTACGTATGATTTCAGAACAACTAGAACGTCTTGCATTTGGTACCTACAAAATTGAACAAGAACTAGTAAAGAGCCTTAGTATACCATGATGGTGCATGTTGCAAAAGTTTTGTAATTGGTATGTTTTGAGGCTTGGATGGAACTTCTAGAGGGATTACTAGTCGAGGCCAGTGTGAGCAATCCTAATCAACAGTTGATCTTAGCAAGTGCATCATTTGATTTAACAATTAAAATATGGGATGTTGAGCAAGGATACATGTTGTAGCTTGACAAGTCATTCTCAACATGTATATTCAGTTGCCTTTAGCCCAACTGGAGAATACCTGGCAAGTGGGTCTTTCGATAAAGGTTTGCATATCTGGTTTGTTAAAGATGGAGGCCTTGCGTGGTTAGTTAGATTTTCACATAAATTTGGAGCCAACAGTCAACGTGTATGGGGGGTTATGTGTTTGTATAAACAATAAAATTTTCAAATGATTGCCCTGCGCATAAGCAATGGGGGCTATGAAGTAAAGCATTTGATGGTTGCATGTAAATGATAATACCATGTGCAAGTTTGAGAGCTAATAAATAGGGCAAAGCCAGGAGACTTGCTGCATAAAATGATGCCTCACATAAATTGAATGGAGGAGACCGCCAGTGCCCAGCGCAAGGTGAAGGTGAGGCTGCCTGCGAAAGTGGACACTCAAGAAAATTAAGAAAGGATGCCATGACCAGTTGGAAGGTGCTAAATACCAAAATGACAAACATCCCTTGCATGATAGATGTTGATACCAGTGCATTAACATAATGAATGACACCTTACGCTAGTGTATAGGCGGCCTGCACACCTTTATAATCAAATTTTGATCTCTTGTGTTTGGATTAGGGTTTGTAATCCATCATTTGTAATCTTTAATTTGTAATCTATCATTTCTAATTCATCATTTGTAATTTGTCATTGTTTATTCAATCCTAAGTTAGTATTATAATCTTGTGTGTGGATTAGGGTTTGTATATAATCTCGAGTTGGTAGTTTGTTTATACAAATATAGCATCAGGTGTTTATACCTTACTGTAATTCTATCTGGCGTTGCTATATCATTTGTATTCTGTTAGTCATGTATAGAAAAATACATTTCTATTCTGTCAGCTGTGTATAGAAAAATACATTTCCATTCTGTCAGCCATGTACAGAAATATACATTGCTATTGTGTCAGCCATTATTGTATTATTATATCATGGCATCCGATTGTAGAAGTATAACATGAATTTATTTGTCTACCATAAAACAATGTGCATGAGATTTATGGCATAGAATGATACACGTGGGTTAGGGTTAGGTAGAAATTAGATGATTTATGATTTAATATTTATACAAGTAGAACATAGTATAACATATAACATTTAGATTTGTTATACTCAGGTTAGGGTTAGGTAGAAATTAGGTGATTGAAGTATAAGTTTGATACTTTAATTTCTTATACTTTAAGTTATACTTGTATAAAGAAATTAGGTACCTTTCCAGATGATTGGGATAGGTTTTAGCTTCCTAGGAGTTAAGATACAACTTCTAGATTTTAGAAAAATCAGACTTAGTTAAATTTCAAGCAGATTGAATTTTGTATAAACTATATGGAATTTTTGTGTATAAACTATATATGTTCATTAATTGTTTGATGTAGGTTACATGGTGTATTTAGAGGCTTAAATAGGGTAGAATGTGTGTAGGAGACATGATTATGGTTTAGGATTGTCTAGGAGGATCAAGACCACTCTAGGCCTCCCTAAATGTTCCTAATTTTCCTAAGCATCCCTAGACTATCTTATTATTTTCTATTCTTTGATGTAGTTCTCAAATGTGTTTATGATGTGTTTTCTACATGTATGATGTATTTGTGATGTTTGGGTTAAGGGTAGAAAACCTAACAACATTGAGTGAGTGGCTCTCAGTGTAGGGCCAGGGCCCTAAGTGGCTAGTACCAGGATAACCAACTGAGAGTTGTTTTAACAAGTGATAATGTAATTAAAAATTATGGGAATGGGTTCAAACTTTAAAAGATTAAATATGCCTCACCCATGCCATTAGTGCTAGTAAAGGCTATGGATGGGAGTGGGAGAAGGTGCCTATGCATAGGTATGATCAAATGGCACTTGTCTATACAAAAGGCATTCGGTTCCGCATGTGCCTACTTGGGGACTGGGGCTCAAAGTGGCTAGTACCAGGACAACCCAAGGGGTGAGGGCTATGTGATGAAACTCACTTAGGTTGTTACTTAGAGTTTTTACCAAGCCTTAGAACCTTTGGGAAAATATTTATACTTTGATCTTTTTATTTTCTATTTGGGAAAGGTTACCCAACCCTAGGTATGGCCTAGCTATTCCCTCTTTGTGGACCTTGGTGTTTAGCTCCTAGCATGAGGGAGTGGGCCTTTTAGGTATCCACATGGTTGGGTGGTAAATCTTTTTATCGAGGTATCTTTTGTGGATGCAGTGCTTATGAATTCATGCTTGCATAGTGTTCCAGTTTTGACGAATGAAGACATGTATTTATCTTTCATAACATAAAATCATTGTTACCTACCAAGAGGAGATGAATGTAATGTAATCATTAATGTATTTCAGAATGATGTAATTGGAATGGGTAGACTTAGGAGAAAGGAAAAAGGGAAAGCACAAACTTTATGTATATGATGTATGTGGAAAAGGAAAGGATTTTGTAACATTCCAAGTTAAGCAGTATGTTTTTCATTATTGTTGATTAAGTGAAAAGCTATTGAAAATCAAATGTAATATATGTAATGTATCAAATAATTTAGACGATTCTATTTTCTTTAAAATTTATATTGTTCATAAAGGATACTTAGGAATGCAGATGGATTTAAATGGAAAATTGAAATGAAAGTACCTTATATTTCTTTATAAAGAATCTACAAATGTTGGGATGTAGTTTGCTTAAAAAGTAGATCAAGTTGTTAGTACACTATATGGACTTAATGATTTGTACATTAAATTAAAAGGGAACCTTGGGGGAATCTAAGTTAATCTATGTTTTGTTTATAGAATTCTTTAAAAAAAAAAAAATTCAAAAATTTTCATAAATCTTTACTTAGGTTTTCTTTTACAAAGAGAATCTTTGTTCTCTTCCCTGGTTCCCTTGCGGGGCATGACATCATAAATTTCTTTTCTGTACGACTAGTGAGAGAATCTTTAGACATTAGGTACTTAAGTGGATAAATATTTTTAATGGGATTTGTCTTATTATTAAGCATATAATGACGAAGCTTATATGCTCATTAAACAATGTCCAAGCATGTGTTAGAATGATTTAGAATTATTGAGAGGGGGGGGGGGGGTGAATCAATTATCCTCAGCTCCAGATGAACTTTTAACAATATAACATAACAAATAACATTCACAAAAGTATGACACTAGCATTTAACATGCAAACCCAATATGGGAAAATCACCAGTAACATGCTACCAAATTTTTACTCTTTTGAAGTGAGCTCTATGAGAAGGCAACCTTGTCAAAGGTTACAATACACACTACTAGTTGTGACCCTGTTAAAGGATTTAATCACCCTACTAAGAGTGGCCTAGTTAAAGGGCTTACACACATCCCATTAGAATGTCACCTTGATTAAAGGGTTTGCAAATGACTGTTAGGTCAACTTTGATTAAAGGATTTTAATGGATACAGTGGTTAGAAATTAACAATTGGTTCTTATCTTAAATATATAACTCACTTTGCAAATATAGATCCAATAAGCTCATATGCTGATTTACTGAATGGCCTTAATTGTCATCTCCATCTCTGATCTACTTAGAAATGTCTTCAAGTAATCACCTCAACTCTGTTTAGCTCTTCACAACTCTTCCTAGCCTTCTTCTTAGGTTCACCAATCAATAACATCAACCTCTCATACTGCAAAACATAAAACTAGGTCATCCTTATACCTCCTTCATTAGGTAGCTTAATCTCTTGTCACTTAATCTATTCCGTAGATCTTAGGTTTAGGTCAGATTCATCAAATCCTTCCATCATTTTGTTCTCTTCCTTATCCTTCTAGATACTTCATAAAACTTCTCCTTGAATCCATAAGAAAATGGTTCACCATGCATTAAATGCTCCAAGTCATTCATCTTTAATTTCAACATGTTTTACATATCCCAATAATTCAACTATGTCGGCTGGGGATCTCAATTCTTTCACAAACTATAAATTACTAACACTCGGTCAATATTGTGTTCATCTACTCAGTCCTCACTAGATAACTCAGTCATCACTAAAACTATTCTTCTCAGCAAACACTATATTCGCTTGATTAATTCTCTGCTACTTGGTAATTAATGATGCTCAGTTGACACTAAAATTTTCTTGGCTTATATTAGCGCTTGATCAACACTAGCATCACCTGGCTTAAACTAAATTTCTTCTCTTTTTCTTGGTTAAGCCTATGATTCTAGAATTTCTTTCCTCATTTCTTCTATGCTTCAAATCAACTAACTTCTTCACTTAGTGTTATAGATAAACAACACATTACCTTGCCAATGTGCCAACTAATCAATTACCCATTGTAGTTTCTCATCACTCAACCTTTCACTAGGTCCTCTTGTTATCTCTTATTTTCAAATCCTCTTCATCAATCAAAGATATGGTACTTTACTAGATAACAACTATCTCACCAATTAAGGTTTGGCATCAATGACAATATAACAATTGTTTCAATTGTCGTTTCCAACAATCTCCCTCTTTGGAATTGATGGAAACACCACATGCACTACCATAAACTCCATATGCATAGTCACCAAACAATCCAAAAAGTTCACATACTTTTAGCTTCATTCTAATTCTCTTCCAAGTTTTAGCTCCCTCTCAGATAGATTTGTCTTTTTCAACAGTTTATTGAATCTCTCCCTCATCTTATTGAATCTCTCCCTCTTTGCTTAGGGTAAATCCTTCTGAATATTTTTCTGTATTTCTCCCTCAGGTTCACTAAATCTCTCCCTCTTTGACAACAATTCCAAAGACATTCATCTTGACCATGTAGATATCTTCATGTCAGTGTAGACACTGAAAAATCCTTCAGAAAATAAATTATTTTTGTTTTCTGAAAATCCTTGATGACATCATCATTTATTAATTAATTAATTAATTAATTAATTAATTTATTTTTATGGCATTAAATCCCTCTCTCTTAATTAAAAATCTTTAATTAAGGAATCTAGCCTAAAAATGTCATTTGGACATTATCCCTAATTTATTAATTATTTAATTAATAAATTACCCAAAAACTTCAAAAATAAATTAATTTATTTTTAATTTATTTTTTATCCCAAAGTTGGCCAAAATTCTAAAGAGCACTAAACTCTTCTAGAAAGTCCTAAACCTTCCTCTAAATGGGTCAAATCCCTAATCTAGTCCCTTCAAACCCTAAGCCTAGATATTTAATATTTATTAAATTTACCTTTAATAAATATCTAAATCTCACCAAAAGCCACTTGCCCATCCCTTTCTCCTAATCCTAATCCTAATCCCCTTTCTAATCTTGTCACATTCCATTAGCAAAAGGTTTACCAAAACTTATGCTAACCTCCTCCTTAGTCAACAAAGATGGCCACCTCTTGGCCACCTCTTGCAAATGCATTTAAGGATGCATTTAAGCCTTCCTTATCTTTCTTACATGCATTCATTATGCATTTAAGACCTTCTTATCCCTTCCTTGCCACCTCTTGGCCTTGGGCACATTTACCAACTTGTGCACATGTCCTCAAACTTTCAACTCAATCCTCCCTTGACACTTGTCAGGACACTTGTCCTTGACTCAACCCTAACCTTAGCCCTAACTCTGACTCATCCTTTTAACCCAAGACCTTCCCTTTTCCTATAAATAGCCTCACTTCTTTGAGCAAACAATCCTCTCTCATCCTTCAACTCTCAAACTCAATAGCAAAGTCATAATGCCATTTTCATTCTAGCATAAGCATAAACTCATCATTTTAGATCATTTTCAAGCTTAAATCACATCTAAATTAGCTTAAATGGATTAACATAGATTCATTTCTTATTTCAATCTTAGTTCATTTATTTAGCTTTGCATATTTGTGTGTTCTTGAGGCCTTTGAGGCAAAATAGGTTCCTCATACCTATTTTGTGTCATTTTGGGTCTTCTTGATCCTCAAATCATCCTATTTTGCATGCTCCAAGTGCTTGAGTTTGCACACCCACATCCATTTATATCCAAGCATATCAAACGGTGCATGGGCGCATCCATTTTAGGCTTAAACTGAGGTGGCTTTGATTTTAGTTTGCTTACCATTAAATTTGATTTGATAATATGCTATGACGTTTGTTTGTCTTTGGCCTTCAAAATAGGTTTAGGTGCACGCTCAAATTCTAGTCTACATTCTGGCACGCCCGGTGGGACAGTAACCACAATCATTTTGATGAAATTATACTTTATATGCTTGTATTTTGCAAGAAATAAAAGAAATGTCGCCTTCATGAAAAGAAATGACGCCTACAGCAATTAAATGTCACCTTCAAACAAAGAAATGTCGCCTTCATCAAAAGAAATGTCGCCTACAAACAATACAGTCACGCCTTCATGCAATTAAATCACACCTTTGAGGAAAGAAATGACGCCTATGAACTCTATTTTCACGCCTGCATAACTGAGATTTTCCTGTGATTGACAATTTCTGTTCCGTCCCATAATTCTTCTTCTGTCGCCTGCATGTAAAGAAATCACACCTGTAACAAAAGAAATCACGCCTCTGGTTTTTTATCTGTCACCTTTTGCGGTACAAAATGTCACCTGTAGAAATTAAATGTCGCCTCTGAACTTTCCAGCGTCGCCTATAAGCTGGACAGTGTCGCTTTTTGGTTTTTTGTCTTGAGTTGCTTGGGACTGGTTTTTTTCATTTCTTTTATTACAGCAAAGGTCAAACTCAATCTTGAATGAAACTTAAGGAAATGAACTTAGGTCCTAGAGTGTCATTGTCAATTTGAAAAGCAAACCAAATCTCGAATGCACTAAAGGAACAAACAACTCTATTCCCTATCTCATTTCAAATTCCAAAGCAAGCAAACAAATTCAATCTTGAGTGATCTAAGGGACAAAACAAAGCTTTTTCAAAGTTCTTAAATCAACTCGCTAATCAAATCTTGAATGCACAAAAGGAAAGAACTTGCAAACGTTCAATTCATTTACATTTTGAGGAAAAGAACAAATCAAAATCTAATCACGAGTGTCTTCATTTCAAAGTTCAAAACATCACTTAATCAAATTTGGGAAAATGAACAAAATCTGCTTGATGTGCATGTAGGAGTTTTTCAATTCTTGCATAATCCTTGTTAGAGTAAGCAACGTGGAACATTTGAACTTGGACAAGTTCACCTGTTCTGCTTTTAGCGAGGCCTGTCCAAGGAGAAGCGCTTCCTCCTCGGAGAACGACCTCAAACCGGTATCCCCCCCGGCCGGTATACAAATAAGCGAATACCAAAAGAATCACTTACATCTCCTAATCACCGGGCGTTCATGCCAAACACGTGTCTGGGGATGGTAAACATTCCTCTCCCCCAGCATAATTGGCAAGGCTCTTAAGTGAGTCACGGATGATCAGCATAACCGGGTATGGAGACACCACGGAACTATTAAAAACCTGATAAACTAGAGGCTACCCTATCTACATCTGAAAGTATCAAAATCCTTGTGCAAGGACCGATTCCAAGGGGTTTACCGGGTCACCTCAAGATTACTCACCATTTGTATTCCCTTCTAGGGGATACCAAGCTGTGGGCAAGCGATTTTGATACTCACCTTCCTTAGGTAGATCTGTTTGAAGTGCTTGACAGTCAAAGACTCCGTGAAAACACTTGTTGAAACATACACTTTTTCGAAAGCATTTATCAGAGTCTTTTATCTTGTTTGTATCTCACAAAGTTGCTTTGTCCTTTGTGAAGATTGCTTTTATCAAATCCTTTGCCAATGGAAAAACATCAAGCAGATCTATAACTTGGTTCGAAGGACAATCAGAGCAGCCATCCCAAAACTTGGTCATCTCCCATCCCTTTGTCTGTCTTCTTCTAGAAAACCGTCTGCTTCCGTCAGTCATCCCAATCTGAGTCTTAGTCTTCCAAACCATCTTCATCCTTCCTTCCTCATCCAACTCATTCGCAAAGTCAGCATGTCTCAAATCTATAATGAGTTTGGTTATGATATCTCTCCTCTCCCACCAATCGATCCTAATGATGATGAAGGTCTTGTAGACCATGATGCCTATTTCAGCCAGTTTGCTCCAAGCAACCCCCAGCGTTCCATCATTCCTCCAATCCAGCCAACCATGCCTTCGTGCTTATCTCCTAGCACTCCCTTTCATGTCCTTGGCAAGGCTAGCACTCCTTTTCATGTCCTTAGAAAAGCAACCCCAGTATCTTATCCATCCCCAACTTATCCTTGTCTTCAACCTACACCTCTTCCATATGCTCCTTTCAGGCCTCCACTTTTTGCTATGGTCATTTCTCCATCGCCATCATCCCTTAGAAATGCTTCATGCTACTTCCCCTATCTAAGGCCTCCACCCGCCCATCCTCCAAAAAATTTTGAAATCCAAGATTCTAGTCCTCCCATCCTTTTCACCAAACCTCTATCCTTTCCCAAACCACCATCTTTTTCTCCAAACCCCAATCCTCCATCCTGTCCCAAACCACCATCCTCTCTTCCAAAACACATTACCAAAAGTCTCTTCCCACCAGCAGAGTTCATCCCTCAACCCACTCCAAAACTTGTACCTCAAGCCATTAGCCCTGCCTCTTCAGCACCATCATCCCCTCAAGCAAAATCCAAAGCTCCCTTTTCAAAATCATCTTTTTCATGGGTGTTCCCTTCTTTCTCTCCTCCTTCGCAAACATCTACCCAAGCACAAACCCCACTTTCATGCGAAGACCATCCAAGCTCCCCATCTCCTCCACCTTCCAAACCTTCTTCCCCACAAAAGTCTCTAAGGAAACTAATAACAGAACCCAAGGAAGAGCCAATAGAAAAACCCACGCCTGAAATTGAAAAGCCAAGCAATCCTTCATGTGAAGCCATCATTGATGAGGCCCATCCAGTGCTCCCATCTATTATCTATCTTCCATACATCCCAACCGTCGATCCTCTTCCATTTCCTATCATCGTTGAGTTCCTTTCGTCTGAAGTATCTATCCAATCCCCAGAATCATCTCCTCCTAGCATTATCCAAAGCATACCTAATGAGCTTCCTGAGTTCATCCCTCTTCCTGTCATTGCAGCTGCAAAATCTCCCATCCTTTTATCCATACCATCTGAAGAGTTCTTCCTTCTTCCAGAAACCCCAGCAGCAGAGTTCCCAATCCTTCTATCCACTCCCTCTGAAGAGTCCATCCATACATCCCCCAATCCTCTATCTACACAAATCCTATCCTATCAAGATCTTGGCCAAAAGCATGTTGAAATATCTATAGAAGAACATCAAGATCCAACCCCTTTACTTCCCCCATCGCATGTTCTATTGCCTCCATCACCTTCAATCCAAAATCCTACAATCCCAATTCCTCCAATCCAAGATCCTATCATCCCAGTTTTTCCAACTAAAGATCCAATACCATCCCCCAATCGTAGTCAAAATCCCAACATCCTATCCTCTCCTCTTGAGGATCCTCCTAACCAAACTGTCCAGCTGCCGTCACTCTATCCTCTTGGGTCACTAACATTTGTCAAAGGTAAACCACTTGAAAAAGAAGACATCAGCTTCTTATCTTCCATCAGGGAACCAGAAAATGGCTGTTTGTCATTCACCCCAAGTAAAAAATATCCTTGTCTAGATAAAATGCTGAAAAGATGGAACTATCAAGGCAAAGGCCTTGGCACTCACGAACAGGGAAATATACAGCCCATTCAAGGCAAGAAACATCCAAAAGGCTATGGAATTGGTTGCACACCAGAAGAGGACACTCCCTCCACAGCAGCGAAAGGTACTTCATCCAGAAATGTTGGTATAGCTAAGGCAAAGTTCAAACATCCTTACAAAACCAACAAAACATCTTCCAAGAACCACAACGCAATTCCTCCTCCTCCATCGTTACAACCGAGGAAAACCTATCATATTCCTCCTTCATCCTCCCCATCCATTTTGGGTCCCTATGTCCCAAAGTCTTTCAGCGCATCTCCGTTACCCAGCAAATCCATTTTGGGACCTTATATCCCAAAATATCATCCTCCATCTTATCCTACTCAGCCTTTCATCCAACATCCAAGCATCCCTAGTCAAGATCAACAACGACACATGTCCACATATCCTATCTCCCAATCTCCTTCCATCTCTCCATCCAAATTTCCTCCATCCCAGACAACTCCTCATATTCCTCCCAATGCTCCTCACAACTTGGATGCCATATCGTGCATGAGTAAAGGGAAAAATCCACAAAAATCCCAGGATTGTTATGTCTAGTCTAATCGACATGCACAATCAAAGCAAAATCCGATCAAGCAAGCCAAAGCAAACCACTGGCCACAAAGGCCCATCAAAGCAAATGCCAAATCTAATGCATCCCAATGGCTGCAAAGGCCCAATGACGATTACCATGTCCAGTCTAATCGACATGGTCAATCAATGCAAGCTCCAATTAGGCAATCAAATGTGCCGCAAAGGCCCAGCAAAGAGCCAATCAGGCATGCTAAAGCACCCCAATGGCTCCCAAAACCTAGCAAAGTCCAAGCAAAATCTATCACATGGCCACAAAGGCTTAGTAAAGAAAAAGCACAATCTGATGCCCACCAATGGCCGCAAAGGCACACTAAAGCTAAAACAAAAATGATGTGGATCCCAAAGCAAAAAGATGTAATCCATCTAACAAAAACATCCACAATGGCATCCAACGTTGCCCATCTCCCAGCTCCTCAATCTTCCCCTCCATCTCCTCCATCCTCTAGCATAAATCCTCCATCACATCTATCTCTATCTTCCACATCCAATCATCCATCTTCCTCGCAACATGTGCCAATGTTGATCCTGACAACAGCCCCCTATCTTGATCACTTTCCATCCTTCCATCCAAACACTTTCTACCACCATCTTTCCCATCTCCCCCATCTAATCCATGACTTTGCATGATCCCCCCCATCCTGCTACAGTTGTACCAACATGCAGGCACACAATCAGAAGAAATCAGTGAGGAAAGTCAGCAAAGATCAGTCAGCACATCTAAAATAGCAAAGGGAAATCAATGACAAATCAGAGAAATCAGCAAAGTCAACAGGCCATCAGGCTTTAGCATCAACATATGCCTATCAGCTTAAAACAGAAGCATATTTTGGGGAAGAGGCAAGCTTTAGTCGCAAAAGTTAAAAAAGCAAAGGCAAAATCATGAGTCTTTATGTGAAAACCCTTCTAGGGCACATTCTGATTCCAAAACAGTAAAAATAAAGGGCGTATCTTCTAGTGAAAACTTGGCAATTCAAGCGCTAGAGGATGGAGCTTTGCCTCTTCCTCCTATCTGGGATAAAAACACATGATAGTTCCCTATCAACATTGTAGAAACCAAGCTAAATCAACTTGGGTATAGAAGGATGTTTGTGGCTCATCTACATGGAGGTTAACCTGACAGAAAGTGAATCATGACCTTAAGTGCCTTGCTCCGAGGAGTCAATTATCAACTGTGCATGGGCATATGCACATGCCTAGGTGTGATCTTAAGCTTGTCGTCCATCATCTAGCAATGGATCCCCATGACAAGCTGGCAACATCAGAAAATCAGCAATCCACATCAAAAAAAATCAGTGAAGAATCTCTCAGAAGATCAACATCAAATCGCATGATAGCACCAAAATCAGCACAAAACTCAGCGCCACATCAGAGAGTTAGCAACAACATCAAAATATCTGTGCAAAATCAAAAATAGCAAGGCCATCATCAAATCATAAGGGAACATCCAATCAAAGAATCAGCAACACCATCAGAATATCAGTGACAAATCAAAAGGTCACCATCTAATCAAGAGGAAGCGCCAAAATGGTGACATCAGCTGATCAGCAAGCACGACAGCATTAAATCAGAGCTTCAGCAACAAACCAAAATGTCAGTGCATATCAGCACCGAATCAGCAACACATCCAAACAAAATTAGAAGTATCAATGCATATCAGCACAAGCTCAGCAACAAATCAACAAGATCAGCACAAAGTCAAGGAAAAAACACAAAAATCCATAAAAATTGGATAAATCAAAGGAGCAAATTATCAGCAAAGCAAAAATAAGAGAAAAACATTCGTCCTTTGGTGAAAACTTGGCAATTCAAGCGCCTTGGACAAGTACCATGGTGAAAACCTGGCAAACAGGCGCCATGCGTAGTGCCCCCCCCTAATTCCTTTCTGCAGTTACGGGCTTCCTTTCTATCACCTCTTATCCAACATGTCCTCCATCCCCTTTTGTCTCTCACTTCCTTCATTTTCCATTGGATCTTGATGACAAAAATAGAGACTATCAGATGTACATGCTTTTGGGCACCTCCTTGGCATCCATCGTACCTTTCAGCTACATATCCTCTATCCAATCCTTTCATCCTAGCTTCCATCCTTCCTCATCCTCTTGTTGTCATATCTTCCGTCCAAGCATACACCATGCCTTTAAAACACATGAACTATCTTAAACAGGGGGCATCCTCTTCCTTGGTGACGTATTCCTTGGAGGCTATCCAAATCCGAATCTTCCATCTCCCAAAATCCTTAGCAATTTCTCTATCCAAATCCAAACCAACCACCATCCAATCCTTCCAGCACTCTATCTTAATCCATCAGTAGTTCCTCCAGCATCCTCTATCTTGATCCACCAGCAAACCAACTCAGCGTCCCATATCCTTTATCAGAATCCAACATCCACCATCCACAGCAGAAAGCAAATTCACCATCTTTTGCACCAAAATCCAGAGCTCCAAATCCACAAGCATTATCGTGTTCCAACCCTTTGAGTTGTTTCCATCCCTTATCCTAAATCAGAAATCATCCTCTTTTTGGCACAACGTGTTGTCTTAAAGAAATCAAACCTTGTCCTTGCATAGCCTTATCATCTCGAGCAAGAGATTGGCTTGTATTGACAAGAATCCAGTTGACCGAAGATCATCAGTCTATCCTAGGTTGACGCAACCCTATCACTGATCCTCCATTGGGAAAATAGCAGCTCATTTTGTTGACACTTGGTAATCTTCCACCAGCTTTCCATCTTCCACTAGCTTTTCATCCTCCAAGCAGCTTTTCCATCTTCCAACTCCTTCAACAAATCCGTCATCCAATCTTCCCAAATCTTCCTCCATCCAAATCTTCTAGCAGTTCCATCCTCCCCATCCTCAGAATTTTCCTCCATCTTTCCAACACCTAGTATCTTCTCTTGTCATTGGTATCTAGCTATAGGCCAACCTCATTGCAATCCAATGCCATTCATCCCTATCCACACCTTGCTAGCAATCTTCCCAACCTATCCATATCTTCTAGCTAGCCAACACCCAAGATCAAGCCAACCGATCAAATCACATCCTTCGTCTTGTAGTAGGCCTTGATCTCAATTCAATCATCATCATTGGGATATGTTCTTCCCAAATCCGTGTCATTTTAGGACACATCATCCATCGCCAGTCCATCTTGGCCTTCCAACCCAACTGGGGCACCATCTTGCATATCTTTGAAGTTGTCAGCTTCATCCGTAGGTTCTTTGTATATCCTATTCTTGAGTCTTGTACCATAGTGTCAGTCGTGTCTCCACCTAAGCTCATTTGTACATTTGTGTCTTTAGGACCCATCCTTTGTCTTAGCCTTTGTCTGTCCTACAGCCGCATTTGATCAAATATCTTGTCCCATCCCCAGCCTCAGAAACTTTTAGTCCCACTCGGGCCTTGTGCTTCAGCAACATCAATTGTCGACTTATCCTTGCTCATCTTGATTATTCCTCGAACTTCAACTTTTTCCAGCGAATAGCTACACTTATTCTCTCACCAACCCATGGGTCCTTGAGGATATATCGTTCCTCCTATCTGACCTAATCTTCCATCCTGGTCCTTGAGGATATATCGTTCCTCCTATCCGACCAATCTTCCCACCATCAATCAAACCTAATCTCTCTCCTTGGCAAAGGATGTCTTTTTGGAGTTATCATTTTGATCTTGGATTTTTGTCCTTTGGGTCTTGTTAATCTTTTTTGGCTTCTCATTATCCCACCAGGGTCACCACGATTCATGATATCACGGTGTGCTACATGTACGGATAATCTGGGGCAAGGTCTTTTGATCTTTCGCTTCTGCCTGTGAGTCAGTTGTGTGTTTGTGGTTCCTTCAGCATCAGTTTTGCCATGTCACCTCTGCGCTTCATGTGTGATGTTGGGGCAACCCTGTGTGTTTGTTTAGCGTCAGTCCTCGTCAGTCCTCTGCGACGTTGTTGACAGGCCTCATGATCCCAGTATCCTTGGCAGGTCTCTAACATAGCTATATTAAATCTAGGTTGTGCACTCCCGTTTGCACTTGGAGCTATCTGGTCCCTTGCATTTATCATATAGATTAATCTTGCATCTTTGCATATAGCTACATCTTGCATCTTGCATTTCCATCTCATCTTGCATATCATCCATATTTGTTCTTAGAAGTGAGGTTATTTATCTCCCCTTTCTTCCTAGACCCTTCCTTCCTTGTCCCACCGGGCACACTCTGTCCCAGGGCGTAATCCCTCTTTCTCCTTGTCCCCCTGGGTGCATCTTCCATGATTTTGTCCCACCGGGGCATGTTCCTCTTTCTTCTAGTCCACCCGGGCGTCATACCCTCTTCTTCTGATTCTAGCCTTGGCATCTTGTTTTCTTGTCTTTGACGCCATGCCACTTGCGGCATTGCATCAAAGAGGGGCAAAATGTAGACACCGAAAAATCCTTCAGAAAATAAATTATTTTTGTTTTCTGAAAATCCTTGATGACATCATCATTAATTAATTAATTAATTATTTAATTAATTAATTTATTTTTATGGCATTAAATCCCTCTCTCTTAATTAAAAATCTTTAATTAAGGAATCTAGCCTAAAAATGTCATTTGGACATTATCCCTAATTTATTAATTATTTAATTAATAAATTGCCCAAAAACTTCAAAAATAAATTAATTTATTTTTAATTTATTTTTTATCCCAAAGTTGGCCAAAATTCTAAAGAGCACTAAACTCTTCTAGAAAGTCCTAAACCTTCCTCTAAATGGGTCAAATCCCTAATCTAGTCCCTTCAAACCCTAAGCCTAGATATTTAATATTTATTAAATTTACCTTTAATAAATATCTAAATCTCACCAAAAGCCACTTGCCCATCCCTTTCTCCTAATCCTAATCCTAATCCCCTTTCTAATCTTGTCACATTCCATTAGCAAAAGGTTTACCAAAACTTATGCTAACCTCCTCCTTAGTCAACAAAGATGGCCACCTCTTGGCCACCTCTTGCAAATGCATTTAAGGATGCATTTAAGCCTTCCTTATCTTTCTTACATGCATTCATTATGCATTTAAGACCTTCTTATCCCTTCCTTGCCACCTCTTGGCCTTGGGCACATTTACCAAATTGTGCACATGTCCTCAAACTTTCAACTCAATCCTCCCTTGACACTTGTCAGGACACTTGTCCTTGACTCAACCCTAACCTTAGCCCTAACTCTGACTCATCCTTTTAACCCAAGACCTTCCCTTTTCCTATAAATAGCCTCACTTCTTTGAGCAAACAATCCTCTCTCATCCTTCAACTCTCAAACTCAATAGCAAAGTCATAATGCCATTTTCATTCTAGCATAAGCATAAACTCATCATTTTAGATCATTTTCAAGCTTAAATCACATCTAAATTAGCTTAAATGGATTAACATAGATTCATTTCTTGTTTCAATCTTAGTTCATTTATTTAGCTTTGCATATTTGTGTGTTCTTGAGGCCTTTGAGGCAAAATAGGTTCCTCATACCTATTTTGTGTCATTTTGGGTCTTCTTGATCCTCAAATCATCCTATTTTGCATGCTCCAAGTGCTTGAGTTTGCACACCCACATCCATTTATATCCAAGCATATCAAACAGTGCATGGGCGCATCCGTTTTAGGCTTAAACTGAGGTGGCTTTGATTTTAGTTTGCTTACCATTAAATTTGATTTGATAATATGCTATGACGTTTGTTTGTCTTTGGCCTTCAAAACAGGTTTAGGTGCACGCTCAAATCCTAGTCTACAGTCAGTTCTCTGAACTTTACACTCCCTTTGTCATCTTGCTTATGACTGATCAATATCTTGTGCTCTGCTTTTCACAACTCTAGGAAACTCCTAAAGTGTGACCTCCTTTACATCAATTTGTCTAATATTATAATTAGTACATTTGTTGCAATGCTCCTATATGATTCTAGGCAGCCTCAGTTAGGGGAATCACCCCTAATTTACCTCTTAGATACTCATGAGCATCCTTAGGTAATTCCTTAGGGAATATATTTGCTAACTATTCCTTTGTATTCACATACTCCAACCTCACTTCCTTGTCTTGAACTAACTCTCTCAAGTAATGATACTTGATAGCAATATGCTTAGTCTTAGTGTGCATCACAAGATTCTTTTATATACTGACAACACTTGTGTTATCATAGAAAATAACAACTGGCTCAGTAATTTCTTCCTTCATACCTTTCAACAATTGTTTGATCCACACTAAGTTTGAACAATTAACTGCTACTACTACATATTCAGCTTCTGTTGTAGATTGGGAACTGCAATTTTTTTTCTTTCTTGTCGAAGAGACTAATACTTGTACTCTTTTTATCATCCACATTTCCTGCCCAATCTACATCAGTGTAAACTTTCACTTCAAACTTTTCATTCTTCTTGTAATACAGTCCATAATCCTCTATTCCTTTTAGATATCTCAGTATCCTTTTCACTACCATCATGTGATTCTCCTTACGATTGGCAGAAAATATTACAACAATCCCAACTACTAGTGCAATATCTGGTCTATTGTGAACAACATATTGTATCTTTCCAATCATAGACCTGTACAAGGTTTGATTTACTTTAGCCAAAAATTTTTAGTATCTCCTTCATACTTAGATTGTGTAATATAAATACCTTTCTTCATCTAATAAAATTGCATACCAACAAAGAATTTGATCTCTCCAAACATAGACATCTCAAATTTAGTTTGCATCTCATTTGTAAATGATTGGCATAGTGCATCCCATCCTCCAGATATGATATCATCAACAAAGATTTCTGCCAACAATATCCCTTTACCTTTTTCAGTCTTCAAGTACAAATTATTGTTATTTGTTCTTGCAAATGCAATCTTTATTAGGTAATTATGAAATCTCTCATACCATGCTCTAGGGGCTTGTTTCAATCCATACAGTGCTTTGTGTAGTTTACAAACCATGTTCTTCTTGCTTGGGTCAACAAATCCTTCTATCTTGTTCAATGTATACTTCTTCTTCTAGTATTCCATTCAAAAATCAGATTTGACATCCATTTGATATACTTTGAATCCTTGGTAAGCTGCATATGCAAGTAGAGTTCTTGCTCCTTCCAATCTAGCAACTCAGAAAAATGTCTCCCCATAGTCAATTTCTTCTTCCTATGCATAACCCTTTCATACCAATCTAGATTTATTCCTTGTGACTTCTCCATGTTCATTCAGCTTATTTATGACACCCACTTTGTTCCAATAACATTCTTGTCCTCTGGTCTAGGCACTAGTGTCCAGGTTTTGTTCTTTTCCATCTGCTCAATTTCCTCATTCATGGCTTGAATCCAATCTTTATTCTCCAAAGCGTATTTCATTATCTTAGGCTCAAAATCACATAACAAGCATGTTTGATCTTTCAACTTACTTCTAGTCATGACTCCATATTCTTTAGCTCCAATGATTTGATCTGGCTTATGATGTCTTCTCACATACTATGCTAATGTAGGCTCTGGTCTCCTTTCTTCTTGCTCTTGATCTTTAGGTTCATCTTGTAAATTCTATGCTTCCTCTCCCGATTGCTCGGCAACATCCTCCTAATGCTTAGCATCAACTTGTTGTATCTCGATAGGTTCTTGCTTTTGTTCGATAGTATTGTTTTCTAGTTCAAATGAATTGCTAGCCTCTCCTTCTTCCATGTATACAAAAGATCTATAATCTTTAGGTTCCTGCTTGCATTCAACTTCATTATTTTCTTCATATTCATGAACTCTAGCCTTTTAACTTTCCACAACTTTGTTAGTGTTAGAATTCAAACACTTGTAAGCTTTTCTCTTAGTGGAATAACCTAGGAATATGCCTTCATGACTTTTAGCATCAAGTTTTCCATTCCTATTGTCCTTCATTATATAGCATTTTCTTCCAAACACTTTAAAGTATTTCACATTAGGTGCATAACCATGCCATAATTCAAAAGGTGTAACATTTGTACCTTTCTTGATTTGTACTTGGTTCAAGGTATAGACAGTTGTACTTACATATTCTCTCCAATACTTTTGTGCAACATTCTTCTCTATCATTAGTATTCTAGCACAATCCATGATTGATCTATTTCTTCTCTCTGCTATTCCATTCTATGGAGGTTTCCTTGGTGCAGACATTTGACTCTTTATTCCTCTATCATTGTAGAATATGTTGATATCATTAGATATGAACTCTCCTCCTCTGTAAGATCTCAGACATTTCAAGCTTTTACCTGTCTCTTTCTTAACTTTCTCCAAATACCACTTAAATAATTGAAAGGCATCAAGTTTTTCTTTAAGAAACATCATAATCATCATTCTAGAATAATCATCAACAAACTTAATGAAATATTTATCACCATGATAACTTTTCACACCAATAGGTCCACAAAGGTCAGTATGAACCAATTCCAAAATATCATCAAAAGTATATGTTTTGCTCTTGAAACTAGACTTTGTCATTTTTCCCAATTGACATTGTTTACACATCACATTATTAGGTTTCATTAATCTTGGTAAACCTTTAACTCTTTTCATCTTAGTAATGCTTACCAAATTGTCAAAGTTCACATGAAACAACCTTTCATGCCATAACCATACATCATCAAATTGTGAATACAAAAATATTTCTTCAGATAGGTCTAGATAGAACAAATTAACCCTTGTCTATTCTCCACTTCCAATTAGTTCACCAGTGGCATCAAATATCTTATCCTTCTTGTGATGAAACTAAACTCGGTAACTAGTACTATTTAGTTGTGCAACACTCAATAAATTATAGTTAAGACCTTCAACCCAATAAGCATTGTCACATCTGATCTTATCAGTCAATCTTATTGATACTTTTACCTTCAGAAGACATGGTGCATCATTACCAAACTTAACACTCCTACCTTTGTAATGATTTAGGGTTTCAAACTTACTTTTATCACTAGCCATGTGATGTGAGAAACCACTATAAATTATCCATCTATCACCTTTAATCACATATGAAATAAGTGTAGTTTTCTCATCTTCATCAGAATCATCTTTCATAGCAACATAAACAACTTCTACATCACAATCATCAGATTCACTAGATTCACTGTCAGTTTCTTCTTCAATAATATAACAAGACTTCTTACCTTTATCCTTGTAGTCCTTATATCTTCTTTGATCTCTTTCATTTCTTTTGTCTTTATACTTGCTTTCCCTTCATTCATCCTTGTCATTCCTATCAGGGAATCTTGCTACAATATGGCCAACTTTGTTACATGAATTTTTTTATTATAGGAAGTTTACCTTTAAATTTTCCTTTTCCTCTTAGTATACTTTTAGCCATAAGTGCCTCAAGATCATCTAGATCATCATCAAAAGTGTCACTGTCACTATCACTATTCACACATCTTTCTTTTCCTTTCTTAGACTTATGAAGAAACATTTGAGACTTGAATGCAGATTCAATATTATGAGTAGTGAAATTATCAAAATTTGACAACTCAAAAGGAGTAAGCCTACCAACAAGACCTTCCAAGGTTAGGTTGTTACCAAGAGCACATCCCAGTTCTTATATTGGAGAAACTCTAATAACATAAATAGGAAGCAGGGTTCTCAAAATTTTTCTAATAACAGTTTCATCATCAATATTTCCATTAGCTCCTCTAATAGAATTCATTACCTCTTTAACTCTGGCACAATATTGAACAATAATTTCACCTTCTAACATTCTCATTTCATCAAACTTACCTCTTAAGCTTTCAAATTTGGCTCTTAGTACATTTGTGTCTCCACCATAGATAGTTGCCAGTGTGTCCCATATTTTCTTTGCATTAGTATAGTCCTTGATGTCTTCAAATTCAAGATAACTTAGGGCTGATGCAATCTCCAACATTTCCTGATTGTGTTCTTGATTTTACTTCATCTCCTCAGCTATCATAGGTGTAGAAACTAGTACATAATCATGTTCCACATAATATTTTGTTGAATCACCAATACCAGCTAGGTGTAGCTTCATAAAAATCTTCCATAGAGACAAGTTCTCCTTGTTTAGCTTTGATACCTCCTTTTTGTACATATTGGTCATTAGCTTCAAGTACATTAAAAATTTTTCCTTACAAGCACCAACAAATTTGATACCAATTGTTAGAATGATTTAGAATAACTAAGATGGGGGGGGGGGGGTGAATCAATTATTCTTAGGTCCAGATGTACTGAAAAAACTTTTCAACACTTCAGCCAACTTAGATCTATTCAGAAATTCACTCGGTCTCTATAGAATATATCAGTAACATAAAACTTGCAATCCACTATCCAAAAGTAATCAACTTGCAGAATATAAATTTTTTAACAACATAACACATCAAATAACGTTTACACAAGTATGACACTAGGATTTAACCTAGAAACCTGATATGGGAAAAACCACTAGTAATATGCTACCAAATTTTCACTCTTCTAAAGTGAGCTCTGTGAGAAGCCAACCTTGCTAAAGTTTACAATACACACTGCTAGGTGTGACCCTGTTAAAGGATTTAATCACACTGTTAAGAGTGGCATGGTTAAAGGGCTTAAGAACATCCCATTAGAATGTCACCTTGATTAAAGGGTTTACAAATGATTTTTAGGTCAACCTTGATTAAAGGATTTTAACTAATACAATATTTAGAAAGTAATAGTAGGTTCTGATTAAAATATACAACTCACTTTGAAAATACAGATCCAATAATCTTATATGCTGATTTAATGACTGGCCTTCATTGTCATCTCCATCTTTGATCTACTCATAAATCCCTTCAAGAAATCACCTCAACTTTGTTCAGCTCTTCTTAGCCTTCTTCTTAGGTTCACCAATCAATAACATCAACCTCTCATACTGCATAACCTAAAACTAGGTCATCCTTATACCTCCTTCATTAGGTAGCTTAATCTTTTTCCACTTAATCTCTTCCGTAGATCTTAGGTTTAGGTCAGATTCATTGAATCCTTCTATCATTTTGTTCTCCTCCTTATCCTTCTAGATACTTCAAAAAAATTCTCCTTGAATCCATAAGAAAATGGTTTACCATGCATTAAATGCTCCAAGTCATTCATCTTTAATTTCAACACATTTTACATATCCCAAGAATTCAACTATGTCAGCTAGGGATCTCAATTCTTTCACAAACTATAAATTACTCACACTCGGTCAATACTATGTTCACCTACTTGGTTATCACTAGATAACTCGGTCATTGCTAAAACTACTCTTCTTAGAAAACACTATCTTTTCTCAGTTAATTATCTTCTACTTGGTAATTACTGATGCTCATTCAACACTTAAATTTTCTCAGCTTATACTAGCGCTGGATCAACACTAGCACCACTCAGCTTAAACTAAATTTCTTCTCTTTTTATTGATTAATCCTATACTTCCAGACTTTCTTTCCTCATTTCTTCTATGCTTCAAATCAAACAACTTCTTCACTTAGTGTTATAGATAAACAACACATTACCTTGCCAATGTGCAAACTAATCAAGTACCCATTGTAGTTTCTCATAACTCAACCTTTTACTAGGTCCTCTTGTTATCTCCTCTTTTGAAATTTTCTTCATCAATCAAAAGATATGGTACTTTACTAGATAGAAACTATCTCACCAATTATGGTTTGACATCAATGCAAATATAACAATTGTTTTAATTCTAGTTTCCAACAACATGCTCATTCTATAACAATGTATTTCAACCCATATCCAAGTAGTATTCTACTTAGGTAATAGATTGCTCATTCTTTCCCATTATCATCTAGCTACACTAAGAGTTCTCCTAGTGAAACAATAGTAGAAGATATGTATAAGATCAAAGGTCATCTTGGAATAGGTGGGATCAACATTGGTGGCATATCTAGATACTATTTAAGATGTTCAAAGGCTTTCTGATTGAGACCTCTACAAGTTGATAAATGAATAAGTGAATGGACTGGAGTCTTGCTTGCAAGATATGAAGTTGTTTCAGTGTTTTGGGAGGAAACATCTCTAAGATATCTTTCACTTTCTTTGGATTTACCTCAATTCCTATGTGTGAGATAATATAACCAATAAAATTTCTTGATTGTACACAAAAGACACATTTCTTGGGATTTAGCCAAACTTTATACTTCTCTAATATGTCAAATATCTTTGTGAGTATGGAAATGTGTGATTCTTTGGTCTTCTATTTTCCCAAAATATCATTGACATAGTCTTCCATGATTTCATACATGAGGTCATGAAATAAAGTAATCATATCTCATTTCTATGTGGCTCCAACATTATAGAGTCCAAAGGGCATGACTTGGTAATAGAAGGTACCCTAAGGTGTAGTGAATACGATGTTGTGTTGATCTTCTACTGCAATTTTAATTTGATTGTAACCAAAAAATCTATTCATAAGAGATATCATCTCATGTTCTATAGTCAAATATACTATGATGTCAATGTGGGGAAGAGGAAAATCATCCTTTGGATATGCTTTATTCAAATATCTGAAGTCTATTTAGATGCAGATGTCCCCGATAGCCTCACCTATTAGCACAATGTTGGAGACCCATTCAATATAGTCTATAGGCAGTATGAACTCTGCATCAAGCATATTCTATAACTATTCTTTTACTAATAGAGATATATGTGGATGCATCTTGCATAGTTTTTATTTGACAGGTTTTTCTTAAGGGTCTACTACAAGGTTATATACAAGTAGATCAGGGTCCATTCTAGGCATATCTTTGTAAGTATAGGAAAAAATCTTTTGTGCTTTCTAAAGAAACTCATTCATGTTTTCTTTCTCTTTCTAATTCAGGGATAGTGCTATGAATGTGATCTTAGGTTCTCCAACAATACCAAGATTCACTTAAAATGTATCCTATATAAGGATAGAAGATTTATCTCATGGAAAGGACATGAAAAGAAAGTAAACTTATCCCTCTTTTGGTGCTTCAGAAACATTTTCACTAGAAGACGTGTCCTTTTTTTTAGATTTTTCTTCATCCAAAGGTTCCTTAGAAAGGTTTTCACCAGGGGATATTTTGTTTTCATTTTGATTTTTTTCTTTTCTTTCACTTTTGTGACTAAGAGATTTGAATTATCTTCCAAAGTAGGTTTTCTCTTTTATACTTGATTTCATGCTCATAGTCTTGGAGATCTCTTAGGTCAAAGAGGGCTAACATTTCCTCATCCAAATCACATATGTCTAAAGCTAGTGGCAATTTTTTTTGGTCCCAATCAACAAGTTCAAGGTGTTTGAGTGGGAGGCTTAGGGGATGTAAGGTTAATGATAGTAATGGAAAGGACACAATTGGTATCAATGAGATCATTTTTTATGTATATGTGAAAATCTACTTGTCTAGTCAAGCGTAAACAAGGAAAACAATGTTAATAAAACACTGAACTACCAAACACTGATCACACACCTCTAATTGATCCAAAATGGATGCAAAAATCCAATAATTTTCTCATTGATAGGAGAATGTGGATATGCTCTCCAAACACAAAATAGGATTCCCCAAATGATGCAATGCTTGCTAAAGATAAAATGAATCTATAAATGTAACTTATATGGAGACTGAGATGATGAAAGCTAATGAAAACTAGATATAAAACTAAGATGAGAGATGATAAAGCTAAATGATTATACAATGATAGAACTAACAAGATTAAGATGATGAAATATGAAAGATAGTATATTAGATGACTGCAACATGATTATTATGCAAGTGATATGATCTAAGATTTAAAATAATATGAAAATACTATGAAATGATATGAATTCTAAAGCTACATGAGCATACTACCAATATGTAATAGATTAGAAAACTAGCATAATAACTCTATAATAAAAATGGTGGATCAAATGCTTGAAGAGGGGCTCCTACTTATAGGAAATGGATGGTTGGGATTTAAATTTAAATGAAGGGATAATATGGAAGAGGATTAATGAGGTGGAAACAAATGTGGAAGCTACATGAGAGCCACACAAGCAAGGTAGTTGGCTATGAAAAGGGCACGAGTTTCTCACACATGTGTGAGAAACCTTTGAGACTGATGGGTCATTTAAGAGAGGAGACAAAGTGGAAGATGGTAAAGGCTCAAGGTTGCTGATACATGTGTGAGAAAATACCAAAGGGAAAAGATGAGACAACCTTGTAAAGATGTAGGTGGGTGTTTAAGGAAGGTGGTTAGAAACCTTGGGAAGGGTTTCTCACACATGTGTAAGCAAAATTAAGATACTAATTATTGTAGGAATCACAAAATTAGCTTAGTTAATCTAGGATTAACCATAAGGGTAGGTTTAAGAATGATGGTGATGGGTGTAGGTTAGGGATTTAGGATAGGTTTAATATTTAATCAAATAGGATTTAATTAAATCAAGGAATTAGGATGGGAGTGAAAAAGGGTTAAATGTACTTAAATAAAATTAATAACATTAAGAACTATAAGAATAATGAATATAATTGATTAAATAAATTTAATTAACTATATAAAAGAAAGGGAAAAATATAACTAATTAATTAAAATAAAATATATAGTCAAGGATTAATTAATTAAATAAAATCTAAGTAATAAAGAGGGATAAATAGCTTTGAACAAGAAGGGATGTTTTTAAATGTCTACATTTTGTCACAGTCATGGGGAGTGACTACAACCACAACGAGATGGGAAAACCATACAACTTCAAGAATGACCCCACAGTATGGCACATTTGCAAGGAGGGTGGGGTTATTGGCTTCATCGAATGCATTAATGGGCTTGATGAGAGAATTTATGCATAGTTTTCTATCTCTTAAATTAACATAAGGGTTTCTCATGGGATATTTTCCCTTGAAATCAATGAAGAGGCCATTGCTAAGGCCATCAAGATTTATACCGAGGGAATAAAATGGAAGAAGACTAGTTGTGTTGTGGACAATGATAGCCTTAATGGGTTCTTTAAGGGCACAAAGGCTCCAATTAAGAGGTAGAGTGAATATGATAGGTCAGAGCTACCTTCTCCATGGGACAAGGCTTGTTACATGATTATGAGGTATTTTATGTTGGAAGGACATTTTAAAGTTTGATATTATTACCATATGCCACTTCTCAATCATTTCAAGAATCATGAAATCATTTCATTTTCATTTTCCTATTAAATTATCTTAAGAAATATGTGCTTGAGGTCAAGGATGGTATCTGTTAGGTCAAGAACCCAACTTACTTGCACCAAGGCCTCTTTTTAGGTTTTTTAATTTTTGACTTGCCCTTCGCCATCCTAAATTTATTGAAGTCTAGAAGCCCCTATTGAGTGTATTAATAAGATGATTTCATTGTTTCCATTGATGTCAAAATCCTAACTGGTTGTTTTTTTGTACTTGTTAGTTATCTTTTGGTTGTTCTTTGGTACTGTACAACTCAGTTTTAGATTATACAATTTTTTTTCTACGGATTATAGTGTTGGATATCTTCATTCCTATTATTGAAATATATATTTTTGGTATTTCTATGACTGTCAGTAATCAATTTAGTATGAATTTTTGGATGGATTATTGTGGATACTAATTTTTTAGAGTTCTTTCAGATATAAATACTACCTAGACTTTGATGCAGTATTTCAAAATTTTTCAATACGATAGTTGTATTTAGTTTCTAGACAAGTTCTATCTGTCGGTTGGTTCAAACGTTTTATTGATCAAGACATGGACTTGGTTGTAGCATTTATTTGGTTCTAGAATAATTTTATCTTTTGGTAAGTTTTCTATGAAATGTATTTATCTTATGTGTGACCTATTTTTAGGTCCTATGGTAACATGGTGTTAAGTGTTCATATGTATAACCTATTTTTGGTTTTGGTGCTAGTGTGTTAATATATATTATGATATATTTTATATCTCAAACCAAGATACTTGTGGCTAGGAAAAAATATGTATTTATCTTATTAGATGTATATATAGAGATATCATTTTGTATCAGATGAATGAGTGTGTGAGAGAGCCAAAGGTGGTGTGATGCAAGTATAATTCCATGAGAGACTATTTGGTAGTGGTGTGTAAGAAAAATAAAGTTGAATGAAGGATTATTGCAATATCAAGAGGATATTTATATACTAATTTGTAGAAGATTAGTATACACTAACATAAGATATGTAATGTATTTGTTTCTATTAGTGTTTACTGTGCTACTAGTTGTAACTATCTCATGCATGTGCAAATGCAATTATAAGTTCACAATTTGTCTATAAGTTCTTTTGTAATACATCATTTGTATCATGGTAGTTATCCCAATTGATAATGAGCCTACACATAGTGATAAAACCGACAGTGATCTCCTTGTAAAAATCACATTAACTGATGTTTACTTTCATGAGAATTAGTTTCTCCATGGTTTTTACCATCTTGGCTTTCCATGTTTTATCTAGTGTTATGGTGTTTACTATTTTTGTTCCTTTAAGTTATAATTGATTCACCCCCCTCTTTGTTATTTATCTTGTTCAATAGTCCCTATGTTGTATTCCCCCCACTTGCTGGCACTATTGACATGCTTGGAAAAACTAATATAAATGGTATAAAAAATATAGGAGTTAGTGAAATTACCTCTCAGATGAGTACCCCTAAAACTTAGAATTTTGATGTTGTTTCCCCTAACACTGGCTCAAAGGGAAAATAATCCTCTCCATCTACCTCGAAGAGAAAAAACATAAACCCTCCCCCCAGCCAAAAGATCCAAATCTTTGTTCAAGATGTTAACACATAGGATGATGAGGAAGGAGATGAAGAGAATATCACCCTCCAAAGATTTAATAGTCTAACCAATAGATGTGCAAATAAAGGAAAAAATCTACTTGTGGATTATGACTCAGAGGAAGACATGGAATAAACTAGGCTTCTCGAGAAGGGATTGAGAAAAATAATATTACAAAGGAATATGAGGTAGAGACTAATGATAGTGGATGATCCAATAATTCCACCTCCAATATTTCAATGCATACCTATGATAAAAGGAAGGAGGAACATACTGATACACATATCAATATTTCACCCTCTAAGGAGAAACCTATAGTATCTACCTTTGACATGGATTTATCTGTGGATTTGGAAATCATATAGATGGAGGTGAACAATCTTAAGAATAGAATGAGTGAAGTTGAAAGAAAGATTAGAAGCATCTCTAGATTTATTCTTTGTGTAATTCATAGCTCGACAACCTCTCTCTTCCTGCTGTAGTGCAAGATTCTTAGTGAAGATGAATAGGACAAAGGAAAATACATGAATTTGTTTAAATTCCTTACCAATGATTGGTCTAATGTGTTGTATCAATTGGGTTGTGATACTAAATCCTCATATAAGGCTTAACAATGTCCATACCCCTTCCCCCTAGGGGCTTTCCTATATATTTTTGGCTTGACCATGAGAGGCTCTTTGAAATCTTTCTATTTTTTATACAAATTTGGTTGTACTAATATTTTTTTAGATAAATTTTCTATTTGTTCTCATTTGAATGATAGTACTTGGTATGATGGTTCTAAATTTCATGTGTATAGGATGCTATTCTATTCCTTATTTTTTTTTCTTTTAATAGTTCCAGTTTAGGAAGGTTTTGATGTTTATATGTTGTTAGAGTGATGTGTATGTACGACTTCAAAATATTGTACTATAAGGGGTCCACACCCCAATTTTTATTGCTTATAAATATAAAAAACATACTCACTTGTCACCACCACTAGTCATCATAATAACTTCTTTAAATACTCTTTCCTTCATAAGACTTCAAATACTCTTTCTTGCATATTTCATCTTCCCATTTCAGGTTGATAATGATGACAATAATGAAAACATAAAAATCTTCATCATTTTGACATCAATGCACAAAACATGTTGACATCAATGATAATACTAAACACATAAAACTAACACAATTTGTTTTTTGAAAATGACAAAATTCTTTGAATATAGCCCATACTTATTTACTTCCCCTTCTAAATTTAATTTTCTATAGGGTGCCCCCACCTTCCTAGTAACATGGATTTCTCCATACAAGCTCAACACATTGGAAACACTTCTAAAAAATATACTTAACAACTCATTTTTCTTCTTGATGGCTTCTTTACTGCATTCTCCATGGCCAACAAAGAAAAATAACTATGTTTCATGAAACTAAAGAGATAATATAAATAACAATATAAGAATAAAGTATAAAAATTATAGTTTGTATCACCGAAGTGATTCTCTAATAGCACAAATAGAATTAGGAGGTTATGTGGAGAAATTAGACTACCCAATGAGTTCATATGTGGGTATGTAATTGAAAACTTGAGAGTTATTAGATATTATTAGATTTTGTGAGGTGAAGGATGTTCTTAGTTTAACTTGTTAAATCAATTTGATAATATAGATACGATTAAAGATACACCAAACAAACATACTACATGTCTAGTTTTTTATACTTTTACAAAGTTGTAGGTTGATGAAGTAATTATATATTATAAAGCTTAATTTATGTGCTTTGGGCTCAAATAAGAAATTGGTTGGATTTTTAGAAAGGAATCTATACAATGCCTTACCAAAAATTTAAATATTTTATGTTCAAGTTAGCGAGTAATTGTTTGTAGGAAGGGTCTTTATTTTTATGAATTAAATTTATATTTACAAATTAGGTAGTTAACTCCATGTGATGTCTTTTATTTACAAAAATTAACATTTTCCAACATTCAACATATTCTATTAGTTACACTAATAAAAAAGTCAAGAATTTGAAGATGATATAAAATAGTGATTTGACTTATATATGCATGCATACATACATACATACATACATGCATGCATACATACATGCATACATACATACATGCATGCATACATACATACACATACATATAGACACATACACACACACACACACATGATTGAAATATATATTTGGAATCTTATTGCCTTTGAATTGTACTATGCCTTATGGAAAATATTTTTTCTTATTAAGAGAAAACCCTTTACAATGGGTGCTTTTTCCTTCAAAATAAATCTCCATGAATGCTTCAGCATTTTCTAGAAATGAATTAAGTTGAAAGTTATTTTCAAAAAATTTCCATGACTAAACATTATCGAGCACATTAGGCCTATATGCCATCTTAGTCCTGTATGGAACTTCTTTGAAATTTAGTGGGGTAACAATAGGGAGGCATATACTACTAATAAGTCAACTTTGGTATTTTTTTCTTTGGGCATCACTTCAATGGAGAAAGCATCAAGAGATTCAATATCATCCCACAATATATCTTGGTAGTCTTTCAAGCCACCATTTTTAACTACAAAGGAGCATCTCACCTATTTTACAATCACTTATGCATCACCTTTCACTAGTAATAACTGTATTCCTCTTTCCTTCACCACAATAATCCCTAGGAATAATACCTCATATTCTTTGGTATTTTTGGTATTTTAAAACTCCAACTTGCAGGGCAAGGGAATAAATTCTCCATTTGGGGAAATCAACACCACCCCTACTCCTGACCCTAAACACAAGCAAATTCCATTAAAGTCCATGACATATAATTTAGATGAGATGTTTGGTTCTTCCTCTTATGTATGATTAGAGAATAACATGTTGGTAGGTATTTTTGAGGTTAAATTTTTTGGGTCTTATCTTGCAAATTGACTAGTCCGCCCTAGGTTTCCTTATTTATTTTCTTTAAAATCTTAGAAACCATAGTTGTGTTGGTAAATGTTATGTTTCACTGTTACTTTTTGTAACTTAAGAAAAGGGTTGTTTATCATGAGAAGGGGCCGTAGTCATTATAATCTTAATGTTCTATCTTATTTAAGTTAGTCCCCTTTAATATTTTCCTAAGTCTTAGGTCCTTATCCTAAGTTGACCAACCTTTGTTATGCGTTAAGCTAAGGGTTCTTACCTTTTCTAAGTGTGGGCCATGTGTCTATTTTCATATTCCTATGATGATGTCACCCAATGTTTCAAGCCAACCATGGGAACACGAAGTGTTGCCACCTGTCTCTTCCCATGGGACCAAGTTTTATGTTCCAAGTTAATATTATTTTAAGAGGTCTTCTTGGTTGAATCCCATTATTATAATGATCTTACATTTGAGCATGTGTCTAATTTAAAAAGAGATCCTGTATCTTGTCAAAATAGTTTCCCAACAGATATTTTCCTTTAGCATTGCTAGGAGATTAAATATTGAACAAAATCAATAGTTAGTATGTTATCATGATCCAAAGTGATCGATTTTTATTTTCCGTGGGAAAAAAATATTGCACCACGTATATATGGAAGACAAATGACTGTGATATTGTATTAAGTATAAACATCATGCAAATAAAGGGCTTATCATTCAAAACATGTTTTGAATCAACGAAGATCTTTTAAATGTAAAATAAAGTTTCTCGACAGTTAGTATCCCTGTGATGCTTCATGATAGTTAATTTCCTATAGAGATCAATGAATGTCATGGACCCATGAACCAAGAAACTTGATTGTTATTCATCATAGGATCACACAATGTTGCTGCATGTCATTTTTCACCAAAGATCAAAGGATGGTTCATCAAGTTTCTTTTGTAGATACTTATCTACAATGGAACATTTTTATTTGATAATATGAGGTCCTGAGTGACACATTATAAGTCAAAGGCAATTGGATCTCCTATTACCATCTGATGGAGCAAGGTAGATGAGGATCGACAATTATAATTTGAAGTTGTAGAAGTTGTATTTTGTGAGCCATTTGTTTGATCGTATGAATTTAATGGCATACATGACCATAGTAGATGAGATTAAAAGGGTTTTGATCTATTGTATTTTTTCTTTATTCTAATTTCTCCAAGAATTGTTAAGTGCTTTAGGACTGGTGGGTGATCTAAGGGAGTTCTCTGCGGGTGAAATTGAGGGAAGGATTGTGCAAAAAGCTGTAAGTTGTTCCTATTCTAGTGTTTTTGAAGTTCTTTCTACAAGTTTTTCATGGGAAATTCCTTTTTTTAGTAAATATAATTCATTGGTTTTGTCTTGTTGCAAATATGGGAAGGGTTTTACTATCTTTTTGAAGTAGTGAAAAGTCCTCGTTTTTGAAATCTTAGTCGCAAGCCCTAGTTTCCAAAATGTCGTAGGATAGAGAGCACTTAGGAAAAATTAGTTACCTCAAAATAAACCTTATGATGATTTATAGACCAATTAAATCCCTCTACAAATAATAGAGTATAAGTTGATAAGTTAATCAGGGGAAAGAAAATTGATGAGGGTTTATATGATAGATTTGGAAATGTAGCAGATGCTCGACTCCTAGTATCAGGGTAAGATTTGTTTAGACAATGGTATGGTAAAGATAATCTCTCTAAACCTAATTAAAATGCTTGGAAATTTGACCTTGGCAAGCTGGTTGTTCCAAATGTCTATTTAGATGTGGATATTCTCCTGACTATTACAAATAGATATGATCCAATAAACAAAGTGATTAGGGATATCAAAGGAGAATTTTTTCTTACCATAAGTGGGGATGAGATTAGGGAGGTGTTTGAAACCAGTGAGTTATCTTATACCCTGATAGAAATAGAACTAGATAGGTTTTTGGCCCAGTATAATAGAACTAGAGACATAGTCAGGGGTAAACTTCTCCCTACTCACTTGGCCAAGGAAAAATTAGTAAAATATTTTGTAGGGAAATCCACCTAGGAACCTTTTTCTATGGAGGCATTTGCTAAACATTTACAAGATACATAATATTCACTATGTTAGTTATTGGGAAGACATGCAAGACATAACATGCCACCTAAATACATGTATATGGCTATCCAAATTCAACACCCTAGTTTTGTTTCAATATATGATTACCCAAATTATGTTGCAGAGAGGATTCATACTAGTTTGATGGATATAAAGAAGATGGGTAATGAGATGTTTTTCTAGTTCTCTTTCCTAATGCATATGTTTCTATTAAAAAATACTGATTACTCTACAAAATTTATGAACTTAAATAGGGATATAGATGGGGAGCCTATACCTATACAAACCTAGACTACAATGATATCTAAGTATTGGGAGGGATCCAATTATCTTCTCTTTGAAAATAATTTTTTGTCTAGGCTTAGGGCTAGGTTATTTTTGAATGTTCCTAGAATCCCCTTTGAGTTGCTAAATTTATTGAGGCCAAAGGAAAGAATTCATGATTTGAATATTGAACACAGTTGAGGGGATATAATCCCATATCATGTAAGCATTGTGATAAGAGTGTATGGTTTTAGGGCCATCCTGTTGTGGTTATAAATCATGTTACATTGAGATTGGGTTTTGTTGAGATAATCATGCAAATTGGTTGGATCCAGGATAGTGAAATGACAAGAAAAGGTAAGGGTACCCTATTTCCATATTTTAATTTCTTCCATCACTTTACACTTAAAAAGGGAGGATGGGAAAACCTGATGAATATTCTATTGCCTTACAATTTGGGGGTAAGTTTGCTAAGGAACAGGGAACATGGACCCAGAAGGATCTCATAATTTTTTTAGAAGAAGAATTAGGGTCAAAGGAGTGCCTCATGAATTCCACTTCCTAGAGGATTGTATTGAAAATATTTATGATGGGGAAGTATAAGAGGAAAATAAGAGGAAGTGGCTGACTTTTAAGGTAGAATGGGATGCAATTAGGAAATCCGAGCCAATTTATGATCCCCTTATGACTCTGACCCCTTTTGCATTAAAAATGTTATTTTTGTTCAATTTCTTCGATGATATCTTTTCTCCTTTGAGACAAAGAAAAGGAATAATAAGATATTTCAAATTAGCATATTCTATAACAAGAGCTCAAGATCAACCTATTAAAGACAACAAGGAATAAGAGAGACTTGCTATATATTTTTCCCCATTATTAGAAAAGGTTTTTAAGAGATCTAGGGGTGAGAAAGTTAGTGATTTTGACTTTGAAGAGGAGAAGAGGAGGAAAAATGGAAAATAAATCATAACTAGTAGTAGGCTAGTTTCCCCCCCTCTTAGGACATTGAAGGGAATAAGTATTTATGGAACCTCATGAATCCCCTAACAAATACCCATCCCCATTGTCTCCAAATCCACCATCTCCCCCTATAGAGATGATTCCATAATAGATTATTGAAATTGGGACAGAGAAAGGAAAGGAGAAGGGAAAAGATGATAAATTTGTCCCACTTGTGCAATTATCTAGTGATAGTGACTCTAATAGTACTGATGGGGAGGATATCATTGTTATTCTTAAGGAAAATTTATAGGTTTGTGTCCCACATCTCCCCATTTCACTCGTCCCATACTTTACTTCCTTGGAGATACATGGTCGAGTTCATAGGGACTAGAGGAGGGAGGCTTTTTCTATGAGCTAGATATGACACTTATCAAAATTTTACATTTTTGAGCAGAAGAAAACTTTAGATAGTACAAGATAGAAGCCGCAATAAAAGAGTATTCTTTACAAATGTTCAAGAGAATACCTATTGATTTAGAATTTAGAATTAGACCTATGACTAATCGATAGTGACATTAGGTTCTGGCTTGACTTTTCAAAATGATGTAACACTGGCAAAGTTATCATTATGACATAGTACTTTCAATCCTCCACATACATATGTACCCACTCACTATACTCATCCTTAGCTAGCTAATAAAAATTCATACCTCATTAGACTTTCTTTAGAATGGAGTGTATCTGATGACACATTGATTCACTTCCTTCACAAAGTCATCAAAGAACAGTCCCGTGTCAATGATTTTATTCATACATTATTCCAACTTTTCTTTGTCCATGTCATCACAAATTTCCTCCACTGTAGCCTCTAAATTTTCCTTAGCCTCATCCTTCCACATTTGAAGTATCTTTTTTTTTCCATCCTTATCCAAAATAGAAGGTAAAAGAGCCTCTTTTATTTCATTAAAATTCCTTTGCAAATCTTTGATCCTACCTTCAATATGATCCAGTAATATCTAAAAATCCTGTAGAGTTTTCAAGAAATTAAAAGTAGGTTAGATTTTCAGTGGCCCTTCCTTGTGGTACTTGGATCCCAAATTAATCAACTTCATTTTTCCTACCCTTTGGATCCATCTGTCATATAGTGGCCTTACCACTTCCTTGTCCTTATCAAAATTTTGAATTTCTTCAAAAGGAAAGGTGTAGCCAACATGAATGCCTACTAACTTTTCATCAAATTTTTCATTTAAGTGGTACAAAACTACCTGTACCATGCCATTCTTCCTCTTTTCAAAATCCTTGGTCTCTAGTTGAAGACCTTTCCAACTCATCAATTCTTTGGTAAAGTTGAATTCTGGTAGCCTTAACTGATAACTCTACCTCTTCAAGAACATCCCATACAAAAGGAGGTGTGGAAGTGGCCCTATCCATCATATCTAGCCTGATAGTTATCTATTTTTTCCTTCTTGGTGATGTGGATGGCACTAGAGCATATAACTATAGAATCTCTTCTAAATCCTTGATTCTTTGTTCCAATAATGCATTCCATGTTTCCATCTTTGCACATATTTTAGAATTTTTATCATATTCTTGGAAAAAGAGTTAATAGGTGTTGATTTCTCATAATGACAATTTTTCCAGTGTTACATCATTTTGAAAAGTTAAGGCAACACCTGAAGTCACTATTGAGTATTCATGGGTCTGATTCACAAGTCTACATCAATAGGAAAGTTCTTGAAAATGAGTAAAGAATACTCTTTTATTGCAGCTGCTATCTTGTACTATCTAAAGTTTCCTTCTTCTCAAGAATGTAAAATTTTGATAAGTGTCATCTCTAACCTGTAGCTTATTGCTACCCTTGTTCCTATAAAAGGGTAATCAAGGCCATGAGATGGGGTCTGATTTTTTATTATTCATATAGATCTTTTTGAGTCTATTGATGCATATTTATTTGAGTTGTTTAATGTATATGTACTAAAAATGATAGAGAAAGGTGTGGAGAAATAAGAATTAGTGTAATTTATTGCAGGTTCTGTGTCTTTTAA